>JABFEA020000116.1:991939-1026199 GCA_019775915.2 Cyphomyrus plagiostoma
TCTAGGTCAAACTGGTTTGTTCAACTTTCAAGAAATTCGAGTTCTAGTGAGTTCGAGAACCGAGGTACCACTGTATATATATATATATATATATATATATATATATATATATATTGCAGCCCTTTAAATAAAATGCTTAATTCTACAATCGGGTGTGGCGTAGGTGGACAGCATCGCAATTAACTTCCCTTCAGAAAAAAGTACATCACCCTTCTTAATTGAAACTCAAAGTGTTGGTATCTGGCAAAGCTTTAACGGAAGCCTCAATCATGCTATTCTTTGTTTATACTTCAAGTACAGCTTACTGTTGAAAATGGGGTTAGTATACAGTGTAATGATATAGATTCAGTCTGTCGCGTCTTCTGTATACTATGTGATCTTTTAAGACACCATCCTCAAACATATCTGGGCCATTATATTTACTTGCGCCTTTATCTGTTTTGACAATGAGAAGGAGAGAGTACGGGCCGTTTTTCCTGGCTGAGATTATCCCTCACACTCAACGCAGATGCATTAGCACATTTTAATGCAATATTTCTGCCGCTTAATAGGTCTGCCTGATAATTGCTTTGCCGATTGCTTTGGCGTCTCGTTACCGTCTGTACAGTCCAGTGTGTCCGTCCACTGCACTTAGCGGAATGCAACCTCGGCTTGGGGAATATCTCCTTTTTAAGATCGTCAAACATATCGTCCAGACATGACACCGCGGTATAGCAAAGGCATCCGGTTTTTTTCCCGGGGGAGGTGGGAGGGGGGGGCGGTTTAAAACTTCTTTGCCGGTTAATTTTACCGAGGGGGAATAGCGGAACGACAGATTGCTCATGATGCAGGCGTCAGTGAGCTGCTGTCAATTTGTGGGAGGATCTCCACGGAGAGGTCTGGTATTAGCTGCACTGTGTACCTATACTAATAAATTAAATTAAAATATGGTGTCAAAAATATCCGCTCTTCGATGCAGTTTGGTGCATCTCTCCAAAAGCAGCCCTTACCACGAAGAACCGTGAGAGAGGAAATGTATGCTTGAACTCAGAGGAGATAAAACAATTTGGAAGGTTATTTAAGTAGCCTACAAGAGAATAGAAAGGCGATCAATAATTAATTTACTCTCTGCAGACAGTGACAATTAGCATCCTTTCTTTCATTCTCACCCTATAGAAGCGGACGCTACGTCTTGCACTAATTTACACTGGAATACCGTACGTGCAGCTGTACGCACACAGCCGTATATAAGAATAACGTATCGCTGGTATAAATCCTTCATGGAATCATAAATAGACTAATATAATCAGCTCAAGTCCATTCCAGATCCTTTGATATTTCAGTTAGAGTGTGTCATGTATAAGTGATCAGAACTTTTTGTTTTATACGAGATATGAGAAATATTTAATGTCCGTAGAAATCTATATTAGCTGTTTTGATTGTGTCTGCTTTGCAAGGGGAAAATGAGTTGTAATATAAATGTTACAACTGCAGGAGTTGGGTAGGGGTATTTTCAGCTCTTTAACGGTTGAGATGTATAAAGAAATTAAGCTTCATATCTCCAGGTGTATAACAATCTTTTTTGACTGTGTCTTCCAATAATGACAAGTATAACCCGGCGATTATGAAATATCTACAGGCTGTCAGAACATTGTCAATTTTTCCCTTCAGGTCGATTGGGACGTTGCCTGATGTGCAGACACACACGATGTTCATAACGTGACTGTGGCGACGCTTTCAGTTATCAGTCTAATCTTGGATGACACGTGCTGTGAAAATCAATTTGATACACTTGGTTTACAAGATAAAAATGTTTTAAAAATAGGAAAAATCTGCATCAATAAGATGGCTGAAATACAACATCGAACAGTGCCCCGGTCTTTTTACTGTCTCTAACTGATAAAACCATGCATGTTTGACTACTGAATTAAAGGGATACGACCGTTGGTTAAGATGTAACTCATTCAACAACAACAACAACAACAACAATAATAATAATAATAATAATAACAACAACAACAACCAGTGCTTCTGGAAAACACCCACACTTTCCTCCGCATCCCAGAATCATTCACATCATCTGCTGTCTGAAAATCTAGACACAATATGAATATACCAGACCGTTTCACGCAAATGTCCACATCTATAAGAAAGATAACGTGATCGGGCTCATAAATGGTAAACGACCGGGAATAAAACGTGATTAGCTTTTAAAAGTACTTGCCCCAGAAGTCTGGAGAGGGAATTAGGGCAGCATGTTGAGGGAAAAAAAAGACCACCGTCTTTGTTTTTCTCTACAATAAAACTGATTTGGCTTCCAACATCACTCCAATTAAACACTCCATAAGCTATTATCATGTAAAAGAATCGGTATGGACGTTGTTATGGCTCGACTTAATTGCTCATGTCCGCATGTCTCAGCGGCGCCAGTTCCAGCGCCGTTTTCTAGCCAAAAGCAGAGGAAACCAGCTGCGCTCTACGCAGATGGACCCAGCTCGCCATCTAGTGGACATCCGTATAGCCGCCACATCTGTCACCCGTCCCGTTTCGCGGATTCGATTATTCGCTAGGTGACCGCTAACAATTAAACGCGAACATTCCCGGATCTTGCTGATAGACAGCAGAAATGCACGTACGTCGCGTGAGCCAAAATATATAAACAATACTGCAAATAATTTGGCTCACATAAAATCAAATAAAACGCCTGTATAAATATTAGTGTTAACAGTTGTTAGTGTGAGTGCATACTGCATATTTTAATATTAAAAGATAAAATTATTTAGCTGTTTCTGTGACTGTGTAGTCTCACATTTTTGTTGAGCCACGCCGAAGAGGTGAGTGTATCGCGTCTTGCTATATCCAGTTTTCTTATGAAGCAATTTATGTGTGTCTTCTAACCATATGATTGGGGTCAGAAAGAATCTGGATAGCATATCGCATAAGGCAGAGTGGGGCCACCACCTAATCCATTACAGGGAGACACTATGAGCTACTTCAGATTTTTCAAACTACTTTAAAACCTGAATGAAAGACTCATCCAGCTGTTTCACATTAACATTAGCGACACATGGATGCATGGATGATTATAGGAGGCTGACCAATCAGCACACAACAAGGCAGAGCCCATAGGAGGGTATACATCCACTCAAATTTGTTTAACACCTGTCCACCTCACTACATATCATTGGACTGTAGAAGAAATCCAGAGTACCAGGAGGAAATCAGTCCAACACAGGCAGAACATCCACACAGCAAGAAGGCAGGACTAACTCCCTTACCCTGTCAGGCAGAATAGTAACTCTGAGGCTAGGGATCTGTGCCAGTAACTGGAAGGTTTCTAGTTCAAATCCCATAAATGCCCAGGGTGATTCTACTCCATTGAGCCCTTGAGCAAGGCCCTTAACCTGCAATTGCCTCTTTCTGGGTATGATGTTAATCTACATCCTATAAGGAGGTTGTCCAATTTACAGGGAATAATTTGGGTGTTGGTAGCACGACTGACACTCCAGCCATTGGAAAAAAACTCACATTCAGACTGGTGAGGTGCTGAGGTGTCACCTGCCATATGGCTGCACTCCAGTTCTCTCATCCCTGAGCTGGTTTGTCATGTGGTGGGTGCGGCAGTGTGCTGTAAGCAGTGGATGCTCCTTTCCTCTACCTCACCTGTATGAGGCAAGAGCACTATAAGATCCACTATGCCACATGTTAATATCAGGCGACATAATGCCAGATGAAGAGATCAAACTTACATAATTGCATCAACTCTGTGCAATACTGAGTGCCGTGAAAAGATGCGCATTGTTTTAGCCCACAGATGGTTTTAACCATCCTGCAAGTCGTAATTCACATTTAGCTGTTGGGAAATTTAGTTTAAAATTCATCTGCCACTTTTCTTGGGGTTACATCATTATAGCGGTAAGTGGGACGTCTTGAATGCCGACGACTAGCGCCCGACCTGCTTGAAATATCTCAAGCTCACTTCGCTACGGGCAGGGCACGACGGTGACAATAATGAGAGCGGGCTGTTGCCAGGCGATCGTAAGAGGGGCTAAACAGAGAGCACCTGTTGTTTACATATCTTGAAGGTCAGCATCCTGATCCTGCCCAACAGCTAGACGCAGCAGGCTGCGTGGTGCTTAAGGGTGTGCTCAAGTCTGCAGCAGACTACTGGTTAGGGTTAGAGCCGCCTACCAGTAATATGAATGTGCGTACTGCCCAGCAATTCAGATACAGATGTGAGAAGATTGGATTTTCACTTTAGACACTGATTTTAACAATAAAAAAAAGCACACACCTTGAATAAAGACATTTCGCTGTACACATTTATTTACAGTCTTTTTTTTTTTTTACATTGCCTTAATGAGTGAAACTTAACTGAACACATTTTAATGAACACATTAAACAGAAATGCTTAAAACAGGCCTTCTGGTGACACGTGCAACTGTGTGAGACAAGGAATGTAATAAAGACTTATAAAAAAAAAATAAAAAATTATATCCAGCTGCAGTAACTTAATTTTCATTATAACCAAAATTATATTTTAAGAGGAAGAGGGGAAATCAATCACACCAACTATTAATTCCAAAGCCCTCTAAGATACACATACAATAAACCAACCCTTTTAACCTTCAAAGTTAAGAAAATAAAGTCTCACTGTCAGAACAGCTACATAAAATAAATTAGAGTGAAACAGAGGATCACCGCAGAAAACCTTGGCGGCAAACCGTGAAAAGCGTTGGATAATTAGAAAAGCTTCACAAAGAGTGAAAATCATCCATCACTGAATGGATCAATACGATTTTAAAGTGAACATGGTTCTTAAATTTAGTATTTTAACACAAACTACTTTTTCAGGCTCTCGCTTTCCCCTGGAATTTAAAGTCGCCGAAAGAGACAGCCAGCCATGAAATGAGGTCATCCTTTGTTTGCCGAAGTCCTTCTTTGTTCATGCGACATTGGCAAGAGGAGCGGAGACAGGCTACAGAAGACCCAGTGTGAAGAACTGACCAGAGAGCTTTCAACTGCGCAACTGCGAGCAGCCTGATCCTCCACGAAGGGACTTTGGGCTGACCGGGACACGGATTGTTTGACGCTATTTTGGAACGTTAAATGAGTAAAAAAAATAATAACAAAATAAAAAAAATAAATTGAAAAGGTACTGTGTTTGACAGGCTCTGATGGCCTCCCTACACAACAAACTTGTTCTTTGTGGTGGAGCCGCTTTTTGTGGCTGTGTCTGCATGAGACTGGTATCCGATGATCACCTTTGGGGGGACTCCCAGTCTCTCCTTGTACACTCTTCTGCATAACAGATCATTAGTGTCAAGACGTCACATCTGGTACGTTATGCATTACTTACATTTAAACCAAAAGAATGCTTAAAATAAGCATTTTTTTGTCATTTACTGTCTACAATGAAATAGGAAACATCTCTATCTCTCTACAAGCTCCGTTAATTAAATAACTAGCACCCCACAGAATAGTGCCAGGTGTTTTTAGTACTTGTCCCTAGGGGGCGCTCAAAGGTCAGCAGAAATTACTAGTCCCTTTAGGGTAGGGTTCTTCAAATCTGGACCTCGATTCCAAATCCAGGCCTTGTTTTCTGTTCTCCCAGGTAGTTGGTTTAATAATTACTGATTGTGATTGGCCAGAGGCTTCACACCTGTCTGACAGGTTAAGGAAGGCTGGAAAACCAGCAGGGCTCGGACCTCGAGGACCGTGATTTGAATAACCCTGCTTTAGGGTTACCATCTGGCTAACCCTAACTTCCTTTGAGAATGAAAGCGAACATTTTAAGATCCTCACACCTGCTGCAGAAGAGCACATTGCACTCACCCTATGTGCGTTACGGCATCTTTGTTTTCATAGTTGGTCGTCCATATCGATATTTTGTCCCCCTTTGCTCGGATGTTGACAACAGCGCCACACACGTCGTCACTGTGGTCGTCAAAGGCTTCGCCTACAAGGCAGAGGAGCTGCGGGGGAAGACGGACGGCTTAAAAGCGGCTGAGCTGCCTGGTGCAGGACGAGGGAGGAGCCAGAGCATCCCCAGATCACGCGGACTCACGGTCTCTAGCCAGAAGCGGTCGAGGTCGGCCCTCCGCTGCTGCTTCGACAGGGTGATCAGCCAGCGGCCCCCCTGCTTGTTGCGCTCGTCCTCCCACATTGGCTCGATTCCGTCCTATGCAGGGTCACACGCAGGGTCACACGCAGGGTCACAGCATTTTAAATTCCTTAACCAAAAACTCTTTGGTGAGGAAGAGTGGAAAAAAATATATGAAATGGAAAAACAATTGAAACGTTGCAGCAGCTTATTGGAAAAAAGTCATTCATTAGTCAAAGTCAACTTTATTGTCATTGTCTGCATGTATAATGAGATGAGCTAATAGGATCTCTTAGAGCAAGAATAATACTAGTAATAGTGTCAAACAAGACAGTGGAACAGAAGAGTACAAGATTAAAAAATAGTGGAACGATAGTGTCCTGAGTAAGGTGCCATTGTCACATATATTCATATTGACATTGTGCATATTCTCACTACCATGTAAAAGGGGTTAAGTGTACCAAATTATTTTACACTTCTTCAACTGGTTCCACAAAATAAGGAGATTGTGAGTAGTGCATGACATACCATAGCTACAGCTGGTGTAACGTGTCGTAACAAGTGCAAAGCCTGGCAGTATCCAAGCGCACCGTTGCTATAGCAAAGAGGGTTACTTGGGGCATCTTTGACCCCCTTAGAAACAGAGACCTTTGACCCTGATATGAAACTCAGGGACGAGCCGCTAGGTATCGCAGACACGTACCATGGCGGAGGAAGCAGGAGACGTGGGGGGGGCCAACACAATTTGTCAATGGCAGCCAATACCACGGGCTTTTACAAGGCCAGTAATTAATACTATTAACGATGACATTCATCTGAGGGCTTTTCCAGAACCCAATCAAATAAGTCTCATGCAAAAAAAACAAAACAAGATGCAGAAATGCCCAAGACTAATGTGACTGGATTTTAAACCAAATTCCTCACAAATATCAGCCCCTACCTTGAACAGGCAGTAATCACAGCCCGACATCAAGTTGCTTGACAGCTGAATGTGATTGTAGAGACTGCAAAGACAGGAGAACGAATAAACGGAACACAGGAGCCATTTCAGACAACAACTCCAGACATTACACACACGTCTATTGCAAATGGTGACCTCACGTTATCCAGAACAAGTGACGCAGTTAAAATCTTAAAATCGTTCATTTAGAAACTGCACTAAGCATTCAGGCAATGTCACAACAATAAACAACAGCTGTGAATAATGTAAACATTTTTTTTAAAACCTGTGATGAATGAATTTTTTTGGGGGGATTTCCAAATGTTGTCAATTTCTACGTTACACTATATAAAGAAACAAAACTGGAATAATAGCAAGTTGATGAACATCTGGTTAAATATTTTAAAATCTAACAAGGACCATGGGACCGTGGAAAACAGGGTTCAGACATCTTCCATTCAGTTCTATTCCCATATCCACCGGAGGTTAATATTTAACTAAGCCTAAGGGATGTCACAGTAGCAAGACCTAGATTCACGGATAAATAGAAAAAAAATAATGACAGATGTTTTTTTTTTTAAATAAATCTCATCACCATGGCAACTGGCTTCTGCACACAAAACAATATGTGCATTTATTTGACCTGTATTACTGAAAACTATTAATTAAAAGAAATAGGAAAAATGGTTTAATCCTTATGTAAGACATCATGAAGTCCCACAGTAAAGAGAAATGTGGATGTTGAGAAGTCATATACAATAATCCACACCTAACTGAAGACTTTCAAATAAAATAATAATCATCATCATCCTGATCACACTATAGGTGATACTGTCACCGTACAATGTCACCTCACTTCCAAGCAGATTACTGATGTCTCACCAATGGAACAACAGAGCAAAAGGGTCAATTTCCAATAAACCTGCACTGCAGATATTATTTCTATGTACTACTACAAGTCATACTTACACAGGCTTTCCTTAAAATCAGAACACACCCAAACAACCAGGCTGTTCCTGTTCTTTCTATTCTAATTTTAAACATCTCAATTCTGTCCTTGTTCCAAGTTCAAAATCACCTAAAATTTTCAACAATACACAGACTAAATTTTAATATTCAAATATTTTGTTCTTAAATTTAAATAATAATAAATAAAAATTCTTAAAGCCACAGTTGCCTTTTCACTGGAAAAACAAAAAAACAATTACCTAATATTGCTTAAAATACATTATTTACGTCACACTTTCACCATGACGCTATCAACACCAAAGCAAACAAACAGACAGACAGGCAGACAAACAAACAGCAAACGAAACAATCTCTTACGCCCAGAAATCCTCAACGGTGTCGAACTTGGAGATGAGCCGCAGATTGGCTTGCCAAGTTTTGCTTTTGTCGTTCTTGAAAAACCAAAGAGCCCATCTGTTTTAGAGGGAGACAGTCATTATGACGCCGCACGCTGTGAGAAAGGCTGGAATAACAAATGCTGCAAAGGCCCAGTATTTACCATGACAAATGTATAGTCTCACACACACACACACGCACAGGGTAAGGCCTCGGAAACACAATTAGCTGATCCCTCGTGCAAATGGAAAATGCATAAAGGTACAAACGTTATAGAATTGTATCAACATCACCACAGTCTGCATAATTAATATTTAAGCACACCAATGGGCAAATCAAATTAAGTGGTTATTTCAGGCTTTGCCTGACACTGAATCTGACCCTGATCATGGTCTACCAGCGTTTTGGAACACTTTGCTCCTCCAGCTGAGGTGGGGCTGCTGAGAGATGGGCCCACCTGTTCTGCAGTGGGTGTTTGACATAGTCTTCCGGGCACACAACTTCCTGGCTGGCTGCTTCGGGCTGCTTCTCTTCGTCAGAATTTTGGGAACTTAAAGTGGTTTCCTTAAAAATAAAGGTTAGAAAAAAAAAAACTCGGCTTAATTTCCACCTTTTTTAAAAATAACAGCTAGATTATGAAGTTGATGTTCCTTTTGAGACTGAAAGTTCATACATATACATAAATATGTAATGATAAATAAGCAACCAAATTAAAAATAATTTACGTAATAGAATAAAGGTTAGACATCAGTGTGTAAAACCTTCCCAGTTACTACAGCCAGTGTATGTTCAATTAAATATGCTTCAAGACTAATATTAACTGCATTCTGTATACTTCACAGTAACACTAAATCGTGTTGCCGGAGTCGTACAGATTTGGGGCACAGCAATGATGCCGTTTTGTGTTATTTTTATTCTCTTTTAAGTGGGGTTTCGACAATGCAACAGAAATCCATAAGGGGAACAACCACTTGAAAAGAACCTGAAGCGTGCCTTTACTTGGCTGCAATCTTCTCTCATACAATCTTAATATTCCTTCCTGAACTTAAAAAAAAGGCAACAGAAATCCATAAGGAGAAGAATCGCTTGAAAAGAACCTGAAAGGGATTGATAGAACTAGAAGTTATATTTTGGTCTACTTCTTGCCTGAATTCAGATGACTAGGAACCAGCTGCGCAGACTGACCCTTTGCCAAACACGGAGTACAAAAGTATTATTTTCTTTTTCTTGTTTTACAGCGAGTTAATTAACTTGACAGAAGTGTTTTGTTCTCTCCCCTGAAGGTATGCAGGCCCTGCTGGATGAAACGAGTTCAAAGTATGTAGGGGGACCAGCATCGGCGGGATGCCGCCAGCCTCAGTGCCCCTGCTGGGGCTACCCGCTACAAGCACTCCGCTCCCGGGGATCCGCCGCCTGCCATACCGAGACTCTAAAGGGACAGCGACCAGCGGCTTCCCAAAGACCTGCACCGTTACGCCATCGTCATATAAACACACAACGACACCAGGGCACTCCCCTCCATCTCTGCGACACTTCTGTCGCCCGACGATTTTCAAGAAAGGCGACAAAAAGTAAGCAGAACCCGGCGCACGACAGTCAATGTTTCAGAGGGCTGCGTTCACTCACCGGTTCCGCGGTCGCCATCTTATAGCAATCTGACTCAGTGGCCTCTGGTATGATCATAAAAGCTGATTGGCCCGAAAGAACCAATCAAACGCGGCCTACGATGGCGTCGGCTGTGCGCGTGCGCACCAGCAAGTTCCTTAACCGCAACCAAGAATCCAGGATACTATAAAAATGAAATTGGGTTTTAAAATAAGAGGAGCAAAGGAAATCTGTCGCTCTATAACATTTTTGGGGGATTATAGAAAAGTGAATGGAATATTACAGAATGACAAAAATATATGACTACTTTTAAATAAAGCCATACAAACCACATATGTATTATAATTCATAATAAAAACATTGAATAACATTGTTCTTTCGAAGAAATAGGAAGATTATTTGAAGGGGTCTTTGCAAATTATGTAGATAAAGTATTTGGTTGGTTTTGCCAATAAATATATTTCACACAATTTCAATTTATACAAGGCACCAAGGGTGAGCGAGAAAACAAAAGTGATCGAAGTTGCATCCGCACCGTTAGACTGTTCAGTTATGTTGAAATCGGCCCTATTTGCCGGCCGTCTCCCGAAAACCCTGCCATCCCTGGTGGGTGTCCTTAAATCATTTGGTGTGACTGTATTAGGCTCATGTTCCCTACAGTCGCGGGAGGGGGGGTGGTGGATGCGATGAATAGACAGCACTGAGCGGGGCGGGCGGCGTTTAGCTGGCCGAGCAGCTCTCGGTCAGTCCCTCCCCAGTGCGCACCGCCAGTCCCTCCCCCTTTCCTCGCCGTGCCGGGGTGTCAGCATGGCGGCGGTGGAGACCAGAGAGTGTGAGACGCAAGGCTGCGGCAGCGAGGCCAAGCTGCAGTGTCCGACGTGCATCAAGCTGGGTATCCAGGGCTCATACTTCTGCTCCCAGGTACCCACGACGCCGCCCTGCACGGATCACACGCGATCGGGCGCTACGGCTTCCTCGCACACGCGTTTTCCCTGGGAACTCCTGTGTCCCGGTTCACGGCGCTGAGAGAGATCAGACATTTTATATCGACTCTGTGGTGCTTCGAGACAAAAGTTGGACTTATACAATGAAATTCTTCTCGTTTTTCATTCACTTTTCTCCAGTTTTGTAGTGTTGTCACCCCGCCTCGTTGTGGCGGTGTTCCTCAGAGAAAGTTAATGATAGGCCTCCTGACACGTTTTTATTTTTCGTGCTAGCTGGCTAACTTCGAACTTTAATGCACCTTTCACACGTGTCCACACGGTCTCGTGCTCCCCTACACGTTTCCACTTGCCGCTACACGACTTCACGTGATTCTGCACGATTCCGCGCGGCTCCGCGTGATTCTACACGTCTCCACGCGTCCCTACATGTTTCCACTCTCGCACGCGTGCCGTCATATGTGTGGTTCAGGCGATCACCGTCCGCGTGTATCACCTGTCCACGCATCCCCCCTTGGGCACCATAAGACGATTAAGGTAACCGGTCCAACAGAAATCACCGATTTAAAATCTGCTTATTTGTCCTGCTTGGTGCACCGTGTTGTTTAGTGTTGATTAAATAACATGTCAAATATTTGCAGATGGAGTCTTTATTGGGCCATAAAAATACAAAAGATGGCTAATGAATTAAAGGATGCTTAAATTGTAGTGTTAGATGATGATTAGAGGATGCACAATAGCTCATACAGGCTAAGGTGCTAAGCTTCAGAATTTTCCATACATCTGTCTTACAACCACTTATCCAGTACTGGTGTGTGGGGGTGGGGTCTGGATCCTATCCTAAGCAAAACTACACACAAGGCTGGTGTGGGACACAAATTGGATGGGATGTCAATCCTTTACTTGGCACACACATGAGTGCACTCACCCACAATAAAAATGGTAAACTTCTATTAAAGATCTTAACAGTCTATCCTCATTAAATAGCAAATCAGACTGGAAACAGAAGTTCTAGGTCATCGATATAAGCCATGTTTTCAGTAAAATGTTTCAATTCCGCTAACAGTTGTTGTGGCGTATTAGAAGTTTACTGATGTAGAGTAATGACACTCATTTTCCTGCATCTATTCTTGATCCAGAATGGTTTCAATCTACTATTCATAGTTTTTTTTTTTTGCTCATTCTGGTGCCTTGTCAGTTGATGGGTGGCCGGTTGGAGATCAGGGCAAGCTGAAGATGAGGATGGCCTGACTATACACTTGCCCATCAAAGTCTAATGATGATCACGGCGGCTCTGTGGACGCCTTGTTTCTCTTAAAGTTCCCCCCCTGCAGAAACATTTCACAGACCTAGTCTGCTCGACACAGCTCTATGTGGTCACCTCTCCTACTGGTAGTATCGCCCAGAGGGGGCGTATACAGGGGTGGGGCCCCAGGGGCACTGGTCCCCCACAGAAAGCTGATTGGCTCACAGAATGTCCCCTCTCCAGTCACTCACTGTTTCAAAACATATCATTGGCTAATGCTAAGGTTGGCCCCCTTCAAAAATCCTAGAATCACGACTGTCACCCACAGCCCATGCTATTTTTACTCCTAGCACTGCCCTTTTGACACCAGTAGACCTTACTGACAAATGTATAGCCTGGGCTCTTACTTTACATTTCTGTCCATAAGCTTTTACTAGACATTAATAAACTGTGTTTGATTATTGAAATGCTGCTTTTAAATCTTCCCGGAGGCTTTGCCATTGTAGCATTTAGCAGGGTAAGGTATTTCACTGGCTTAGGTTGAAATATTTGAGTATGTATAAAATAGATGTAAAAAATGGACGTGTAATCCCTGAGGGTCGATTGAGGCGCCTGGAAGGGCCCTGATGTTGTACCCTTAAGGGAAGAGCTCAGCTGGCAGAACCAGCTGTGTATGGCTGGATAACAGTCATGGCTGGGCAGGCTGCTCCTGGGGTTTTTCCTCGAAGTCCGTCTCGGGGACGTTTCGCAAAATGGCAATGCAGGAGTGCACCGATCTAGGGCCTAAGGAGCAGAATGGAGTCGGAAGCAGGCCTCGCTGCTGCGCGCCTGGCTCTTAACCCAAGCTGCTGCCGTTATCACTTTGTGTTTATGCCGAGGGTCCAATTATGCAGCCTGCTGTGCATTTCGCGGAGGCCCTGAGAGAAGAGCTGCAATTCCGCTTACAAGTTAAATTCCAGATTAGCGAGAGTCTTACTGTCAGTGCTAGTGAACTTTTCAATAGTTAGTGAAGCACTGCCTTTAAATAAAATGCTACTATTTTTTGTAGGGGTGCAAAAAATGGATCTATCGGCCTTACCATCTACGAACTTGAGAGAGCGCTCCGTACATAGCCGTGTATGGTCCATGCAGGTCACATGTTAGCTGTTTCGTCTCTCTTAGAATAAACCAGTTATTGTGGTTTAAAAAAAAATTGTATTTTTGTATTCCTCTTCTAGGAGTGCTTCAAGGGAAGTTGGGCCACCCACAAGCTCCTGCACAAAAAAGCAAGTATGTGTTTTCGTGAATAATCAGCCTGTTTACTTTTTGTCCAATCTAATTTAACTGTGAAACGCTTGTTGTGTTGAGTGTCTTCGTCACTCGCTGGTATGACATAATCCTGACTGATCTTCTAACTGGTGTCTTCTGTTTTTAATTGCAGAGGAAGACAAGACCAAAGAAGATGCCAAGAAGAAAGTGGAGAACGATATTGATACGGACCCCTGGCCAGGCTACCGTTATACTGGAAAGCTGCGGCCACACTACCCCTTGGTAGGTCTTCCCCAAGAAGGACTGACGTGACCGTTGTCGGAATATGACTGCGGTGTGGGATGCTGGTTATTTTACTGACATGCTCTGGAGTGAAGTTCCCTCTTTGATTGATCGCTTTTGCTGAGGTTGGTCTCTCTTCCTACTCGTGTCCCTCCTTCTATCCCTCTCTTTCTTTCTTTTTCAGACCCCAATGAGGCCTGTGCCAGAGAATATCCAGAGGCCGGATTACGCTGATCATCCACTAGGTAACTGCTGCGTGCTCTTAACTTGATATGGATGCCAATGCAAGCTAAGCTTAAGTAGTGCTGCCTCCTTCAGCACCGGAAGAGTATTGCAGGATGAGAATGGCTTTGAAGAAAGATCAGTCATTCTCGTCTAGAAAGTCGACTGTGTGTCTAAGCATGCTTTACGGCACCATGTGCTGTTATCGAGGTCCAAAAGTGCCGGAGCCACCGTGGTCTCCAGGAAGCAATTAAAGCTTTCTATTTTCATCATGGAAGTCATTGTTTAGTGTTTGTTCCTTTGCTAAGTTGCATTATCATCTAATGCATTAGCAGCCATATAGACAACTATTGGTATAGCTGGCCTCAATTATTTCAGGCTGCTGTGTTCAACTTGACACCTGCAGAGCACCAAGAAAGCTTGCTACATCCCCTTGGCTAAGCTCTGCATACATGAGGATTCTGCTCTAGTCATTATGTCAGTTTTCCACTTTTCTTATCTCTCAGCCCACACGTCTAGGATTAGATGGGTTTTTTTTTTTTGCCATGTTTGTTTAGTTATGTGGTTTGTTTGGAATTGATGCTGTGTGGTGAGGAACATTTTTTTCAGTATTTTTGTTGGCAGCGGTGTCTGCAGTTTCAGAAGATTGTGAAAATGACTGACCTATACACCAGTTTACCTCAAGACACTATTTGGGTTTTGGATCAGATCTGACTTTCTTCCTTCATTTTGTTGTTCCAGGAATGTCTGAACTGGAGCAGACTTTGAAGGGGACATCTCAGATACGAATTCTGTCTCCTGAAGACATTGAAGGGATGAGAATCGTGTGTAAAGTATGTCTGTCTCCCCACCTGGTCATTTTTATAAAAATCTCAATCTCATTCAAAAGTCCAGTCATCTGGACTCTCATCTAACATCTAGTGGAGCAAATGCACCATGACTTGTTCAGCACAGGTCACATGTACCTGGATCAGACATTATGTAACCGTGTGTAACTGCATTTTACAACTATGACCTGAATAGAGTATCCCTGAATTCGATCATCGCTGGGCAATAATACCAGCTTAAAATGGGACTTCGCTTCTTTGGCTTCTGTTATGGGGCAGATGGGGTCTGGCTGGCTATCTATCTGTAGAACATGAACGGGCTGATGGCTTTGATGGAGTTATATTTTGGCTGTTACATTGTATTTTTAGCAGATCAGAGATCATAATTTAAATAGTTGAACATAAATATGACTACGGTCCTGATGTAATTATTTTGCTGCCGCTAGGTGCAACTGTTGCCCGTCGATGGTTGGCTGCATGTGGTCACCCTGGTTATTTATACCTGCAGCTGGCCCGAGAAGTGCTCGACGTCGCCGCCCTGATGGTGAAGCCAGGCATGACGACAGAGGAGATTGATCATGCTGTGCATCTGGTGGGATATCTGATACTCTGCTGAACCTCGTGGGGCAACTGGGGAGAGACCCCTCCTCCCCTCATTCCACCAAAGACGGCAATAACCAGTAACCTCCCTCCCACTCCCACTGCAGGCCTGCACTGCCCGGAATTGCTACCCCTCCCCTCTGAATTACTACAATTTCCCCAAGTCTTGCTGCACGTCTGTCAATGAGGTCATCTGCCATGGGATCCCAGACAGGAGGCCCCTCCAGGAGGGAGACATCCTCAACGGTCAGAAATCTAACCCTGTGCTGATGACAGAAACCATAATTTCCCAAAATGCTGTGCTTTAACACTGTTCAACAAAGCCTTATACTTTTCTTTCCTACATTTTTTGCACGTTGGGGAAATATTATGGGATGTTTTGTTATTTTTTCCCTCCCTTGAGATAAAGTAACATTTGTGACACACGTGTATGTTGGTTGCACTCTCCGTTACTAAGAGAAGCCTCTACTGTCCTGTTTCCCATTCAGTGGACATCACCGTTTACCGCAACGGTTACCACGGTGACCTCAACGAAACTTTCTACATCGGGGAAGTTGACGAGGGGGCCAGGAAGCTAGTCCAGACCACTTTCGAATGCCTTATGCAAGCCATCGACTCGGGTAAGGGTAGGAGTTTACTAACACACTTAAGTTACCTGGGAGCAATTTGGTCGCTATAAACACTGCTAATCTTACACCGTGCTTCCTAAGTGTCTGGAACTGTAGAGGCTGCGGTATTGCATCACATGTTGCCATAGCCACAAAGATGATGGCTTCCACTGCTAGGAGAGACTTAAAGTGCCTCAAAGTAAAAATGGCAGGATCTTCACTCTCTGAATATACTGAGCTTTTAAAGACATTTGGCTGTGGTGCTAGGCTAACTCCAGCCAGGTGTATGGGATTCCTTTTTACATCATAATTAATGTCTGTGATGTAACGGCATCATCACCATGGCAGTGACCTCTGACCCCTTTCTCCATTCCCTCCTGCAGTGAAACCAGGTGTCCGTTACAGGGAGCTGGGCAATATCATTCAGAAGCACGCCCAGGCCAACGGCTTCTCCGTGGTGCGGAGCTACTGTGGCCACGGCATCCACAAGCTTTTCCACACAGCCCCCAACGTGCCACACTATGCTAGTGAGTGGCGCCGCCCTAGTGGTCACCTCTCCTCCTCCTCCTCGTTGTTGTTAACCAGATTATCCTCTTCTGTCCTATCTACAGAAAACAAAGCAGTGGGAGTGATGAAGCCAGGCCATGTTTTTACCATCGAGCCGATGATATGTGAAGGTAAGGAAGGGCCCCCTCTGTTGTTGGTGCAATGCAGTTACCTGCTGGGTGACTTGTGTAGTTCAGGACCAGGTTGTCACGTGAAAAGATTTTATATCTCTGTGGCGATGTTTCGTTAAAGAACTCCAGTAGTCTAGCTCATAACCTGTTGGTTTTTGTTCTTGTTTTATTCCAAATACTTGATTTTATTAGATTTTGCTGAATAGGTTAAAGACCAAAAAGTTTGTCTGGGGTTTGCGTGGGTCTGCGTGTGTTGCTGTCCGTTCATGTTGGTCTCCAATGGGCTCCCACCCCGCAGGCGGCTGGCAGGACGAGACGTGGCCTGACAGCTGGACGGCCGTGACGCGGGACGGCCGGCGCTCAGCGCAGTTCGAGCACACCCTGCTGGTGACAGAGACGGGCTGCGACATCCTGACGCGGAGGCTTGACGACAACGGGCGGCCCCATTTCATGAGCCAGATATAGAGCGAAGCTGCCCCCCCCCCCCCTCACAACCACACACACACACACAGTAGTGAGGGAGCCAAGTTTGTCTAATCATCAACCCCTTGATCATCCCTCATTTTCCCATGACATTTTTTTTCCTGGCTTGTTTTTACCCCATGGAAACATCTGGAATTGGGTTAATTGAAACAAGCTGCAGAAGGCGCACTCTTAAAATGCTGGAGCTTGTGAAATATACAATAAAGGGTCATCTTGGTGGCCTCCCTGCCACCAGGGGGTGCCAGTCGTGCGTGTCATGTACTCTGTGGATATATACTGACATTTCTCTCCCCTGCCTGTGTTATACAAGTATCAGCTGGAGCTGCAGCACAGTCCGGGCTCTCAGTAATAGTTCAGACAAATTCCCTGTCAGTGCAGATCCTCTCCTGTCCCCCCCCCCCCTTGGTAGAGGTGCTGAAAAGCATCGTGGCTCATTCAGCCAAGGTCAGTTCAAGCCGCTTGGCTGTTGACTGATGGTAATGAAAGTACATGAAGTAGTTTTAATCAAATAGCACTGTACATGGATACCTGCAGTGTTTTTTAGATGTAGCTGTGCCATTACTTTGTTTTTTTGTTGCAGATTTTATTTGAAATGCTGAAAAATCAGACTTGGCGCCCTGTGTGTACCTCCGACTGGTTTCTAACAGTGTTCAACCCAAAGATCTTGTCTTGGAACCAGGCTTCTAGTATCTCCTCGGAAGAGTGCCTCACTGTTTCACCTTGCACGTTTCCTTTATGATTGTCAGTACTGTTTTTTTTCTGTCCCATATCATGTGATCTACACCCAACCAATCGGATTACTGTGTGCCCTTGTCCTAATGTTGCCAGATCCATAATGCTGAAACAAATGTCTTACAGTCCCCAGAACTGCTTTTATGTAAAGTTCAGGGGGAAAAGATGGCTTACACCACCACATTGTAACAATGCTGCAGTGTATGGTGCTTTGTAATGTGGGAGTGCTGTACTTTTTTATGCTTAACTTTCAAGTGATCCCAGTGCGGATCGGTGGTTGTCAATGCTATGGTCACATGTTTATGTGTAAGTGAGAGACTGTGGAAGGTCCGCTTCCACTTGCTTCACTGTGATTGGCTGAGCCCATTCACTTGATTGGATTGTCATTAAAATGCGATTTGTCCACCTGGGACAGTGCAGTAGATCATAACGCCTCTTGTTTTATGGTTCATCTCACAATTGGGTGAACATAACTTTGACAAAGTAAAAATATTTTGTAATTCTTTCATTTAAGACAGTTAACTTTCTCTGTGGGAAATACGCTTCTTGGGCACTTGTATTGAATTAGCCTGTTAGAACATGTTCTCTATCCAGAATTACAGTCTGTAGAAGCACTCTTTTCACAACATAGGCTTGTCTTAATTTAAAGAAATGTATAATCAGTTACCTGACAACCCACTCTTATACTGTTAAGCCATACAGAGGGGAAAAATGAAGCAGGCTGTAATTTCAAACGGTTTTAATTATCCTAGACGACAGGCTTTCAGCGTTAACACAACTGATTACCAACAAGATCTGGTCATTAAGACGTGGGAAGTGCATGGAGCCAAGAACAGCTAGGTCTTCAGGCAATGGGGGAACCGACAGGGACTTCAGAACTTCAGAACAGTCCGAATGCTGCAAGACAAACAAAGCCTTGCATTCATAACTACCATTTCATTGTAATGTGCCAAAAATATCCAGCCTTTTTATCAAATCATAAACTGAAGACTAACTTCTAGCTACTTTGACTGAGCACAATTTCATGTGTTATACAGCTCCAAATGTAACACTGGAGATCTTACCTCTTCCCAGCATGCATGAGGTCAAAGCCCTCATTTATCTGATCAAAGGGCAACGTGTGGGTCACAAACTCATCCACCTTCAGCTTCTTGGCCATATAATCGTCCACCAGCTTGGGAACGCTTTCCACACTCTTCCATCCTACAGAAAAAGTAATAAAAATATAATCAACAACACCAGCCAAAGACCAGGGGAGCATTCCATGAAAGTAGCTTAAAAAAGAAAGACTTTCCACAAAAAGTCAGACTCAACCTACCTCCATCTCTAAACTTAGCCTAACGTTGTTCCACGAACGCAGTTCAGTTTTAATTAATCAAGGTTCATTCAAGACAGACTTGTATAGTCTCACTTAGTGCATACACCCACGATATTTAAGAAGGCCAAATAAATGGATGAACGACAGATCGACCAAATGAGTCGGGAAGCCTGTAAAACGAGAGCGCTGTTTCCGCTGCAGAATAAATGCTGCTAATGGAGCTGTATGAAAAATACAAAGATGTAATCGCTAAAAAAGGCAATACTGTGGCCATAAATACAGCCAGGGAGTTGGCTTGGCAATGAATGACTAAATGCATAAGTTACGTAGATGTTACAAGTGCTTAGTACAGTGGCATGGTAGTACAGTGGTTTATGCTGTTACCTTATAATGTGAAAGTACCACATATCTTTCTTGCGTATTTTAGTTTCTCGTTGAAATCATTAAGCTATGTAGAATCATGAAGGGAAAAAAAAAAAAAAAAACTGACTAAGTCCGTAATCGGCCTTCTTTTCAAAACTTCCATTATCGGAAGTATTAAAGTTTTTAAAATTAGGTTAAATAGGCAAAAAAGCAAACCACGCCACCTTCCTTTGTTTTACTTGCATTGGCAGCGTGCAAGACTGCTCTCAGCTTAAGATCGCTATACGCTGTGTTTGAAGCGGCAATCTTGTGATTACAGGCACAAAGGCTTAGTACAATGAGCCATGAAGACAGGTATGAGATTCGCTGCTGAAAATTACAACACTGGCGCAAAGCTTCAGAGGCAGAGACGCATCCGTGTGCTATATTGTGGCTGATCAGTGTAAACACTACCTAGACATGTGCTCTTGTTTATTTTTGTCACAATGGGCGTATTCACATATTTCTTTACCCAATACTAACTGTCGGATTATCATGTTATCATGCGAATAGCACGATTTGCAAGTGGGAAGGCGATCAGAGCTGCTGCGAGACGCAGACACTTAATTCAGTCACTCATTCTTTTTATACGTATCACGAAGCTGTAAAAATATATTTAGTTTCTATCTATACATATTTCAAAAGTAGACCGTCCAAGGTTTCTGAGGGTGTTTTTTTAAATGTGTATAAGCCAAAAACTCGCAGAGTTATTTAAACGTTTGTGAAATTTCTGTTCGGTCCTGCCGGGTCCAAAGGGTTAAGTAAGACTGACTTGTCGAAATAAGTCAGACTTTCCTTTAAGCCTGCTTCATGGAATCCCCCCCCCCCTCAAAAGTGTCAGTACTACGACATTCAACTACAGCCAAAGTCAACAGAACATCCCATAATACACGCGAGTACACAGAAGCTCACCTCCAAAGGCTGTTCCCTTCCAAGTACGCCCCGTGACCAACTGGAAGGGGCGTGTTGATATCTCCTGTCCTGCACCGGCCACCCCGATGACGACACTGGTACCCCAGCCTTTGTGACAGGCTTCCAGAGCAGCTCTCTAAACAAAAAAAAAAACAAAAAAAAAAAAACAGCAAATGAACAAACCAGAATTTAAACTAAGACTCAGTCCAAATTTAATATATCTGCTATTCTGGTAAGACATCAAGCCACAATATGCTGTTGCATTGTGAAAGTCTTCTTTTGTAAACAAGTGAACGTTTTAAAGAATTTTCACAAGAAATACATGGGAAAAAAACGAAACCCCTGTGTATCTACATCAAGGGTCTCCAACTCCGGTCCTGGAGAGCCAGTAGGTTTTCTACCTTACCTGGCTTCTGATGAGCCACACCTGCTCTCAGGAACATACTGGGAACAGGTGTGACTCATCAGAAACCAGGTAGGATAGAAAACCTACTGGATAGTAGCTCTCCAGGACCGGAGTTGGAGACCCCTGATCTACATTGATTTCCTGATGATCAGTAGGAAAAGTGCATCATAGCTCACCATAATCCCAACATTGCCAATGCACTCAAAGGAATAGTCCACCCCTCCATCAGTCATCTCCACAAGAACCTCCTGGATGGGCTTCTCGTGGTCCTTGGGGTTCACACAGTCCGAGACTCCGAATTCTTTGGCCTTCTCAAACTTATCTGTGTTGATGTCAATGGCGATGATGCGGGCAGCCCCAGCCGACTTGCACCCCATGACGACGGCCAGACCCACGGCGCCGAGGCCGAACACGGCACAAGTGGAGCCTGGCTCCACCTACAGGTGAAGAGGCGCCATGACACCAGAGCACAAAGGGCAAAGATTACACCAACACTATTAATCAGCACCAGAACCAGAACTTAAGAAAGGTTAATGCTAGTGGTGTCCACATGGAAAAAAAAAAATGTAGCAAGAAGACTTTGGGCTGATACACTTTGGCATAAAATTACCAAGGTTCATGGAGAGAAGCTTCTAGTGACCTAGTGTTAAGGGGTCTCACACCCAATGTGGGGCCACTAGCTAGGAGAGCATCAGCTCTAACGATAAACGAGAGAGATAAAAATGATATACAAATCTGTTAACCATCAGCACTGCTGCTGTGGGTGAAATATACAGAGTTTGCTGACACTGATTAGCGGAATGAGATTACATCATTTTTAAAATTCTCTGCAGGCCAGAGAATAAAAAGATCGTTCTGTGGACCAGATATAATAATATTAAAAACATGTCAGGACGTGTACAAAACAATCGCGGTACTCTGAGACCCCCATGTCGACGAGTCCAGCAGTCTTCTCGTCTCACCTTGGCGGTGTTGAGGGCAGCGCCGTAGCCCGTGGAGATGCCACAGCCCAGCAGGCAGACCTTGTCCATGGGGGCCTTCTCGTCCACCCTGGCCACGGAGATGTCTGCCACCACCGTGTACTCGGAGAAGGTGCTGGTGCCCATGAAGTGGAACAGCTGCTTGCCTTTGCAGGTGAACCTGGACGTCTGGTCAGGCATCAGGCCCTGGCCTTGGGTCACCCTAGAGAACGAAAATGTCAAAGGTCAAGCAGACACCGGCAAATATATTATATAATAGTCTCTACTGTAGCTAAGGAACCATCTGAATTTTGAAGGTCTGACTGGCTGGTTACCTAATCTTCTGACAGAGGTTGGTTTTGGGGTTTCTACAGAACTTGCATTCTCCACACTGTGGCACATACAGCGGTATGACCACATCCCCTGAAGAGAGAAAAATATCCACTTAACAACACTGATAACTATCTATTTAACACCAGTTAACTCACTGGAAACAACTCATAGTTTTAAATGTAGCTACTTGTTTGTCAAGTTTGTAGCCTTGACCATCATTTAACCTGTTGCGCTGTAACATTTTGGACAAGGGTAGCACCTGTTACCATCGCTTTATTCTTCAATATTATATTCTAAAAAGTCACAGAGCTGCTTTGGACACCTACAACGGCAACATCTAGAGATATTATAACAACCGAAAAAAGCTCACTCTGGCAACACCTCCCCCCAGCACCACTACCGCCGCCTCACCTGGCTTAAACTTGGTGACCCCCTCTCCGACGCTCTCCACAGTCCCGGCACCTTCATGGCCCAGGATGACTGGGAAGAGCCCCTCTGGGTCGGCGCCGCTCAGAGTGTAGGCATCAGTATGGCACACGCCCGTCGCAAACAGCTGCAGAGATTACGGCAAAGGACCCGCATTCACGCCCAGCTCCTGACACCCACCCACCCGAGAACCTCCCATCCTATAAATGCTACACCTATCCAGAACCTGTCCAGTAGGGGGCAGTGTCCAAAGCAGGGTAATGTCCAGAAGGCTGATAATCTAAAACTAAAAGCATGTAGACACCCAAAATTATGCAGAACCATGAGTAAATACAGGACTTTTAATGTAGGGAGCGCAAAAGACATCAGAATTTGTACAGAGGTGCTAATATGCTGTGAATCAGTGAGAGACAGAGGAGCGGACAGGCCTAGGGCCAGTCAGCGATTAGCAGGCGACAGTACCTCTGTAGCCCTGGCCCTATATACACTTCTGTGAACCACATGCCTAATTTCAGTCTTCGTTTTAAAGTTTCTTCACAAACACTGTCCATATAACTGTAGAAAAAGGAGCTGAACAAGGGAGTTTGACCATTTAATGCACAACACATCCACAGACAGACATCATGTAAAGAGACACAAAGAAAAAGAAAACAGTCTCCGGTTACATATTTTGCTAACGGTGATATGTGGTGCATGGGGCTATATGTGTTGCTTTCAATATGTTACATGCTAACACAGAAGGGAAAAAGGAGTTAATGAAATTGTGGAAGCAGTTTTGCAGCTGTGGAACGGGACCTGAAGGAACCCCACGGCTGCTCTACTAATTCCTGACAAAAAGCAAAACGCTTATGGGAGTTTTACTTACATAAAAATGTTCTGAGGGCAGAATAAAAACTGACTGGTGAAAGCAACATGGGTAGGAGGGACCAACCAGTCGGATGTCTTGGTCCCACCTCCTCTACAATCTTATTGGTTATCTGTCTGAACCTGAATGAAAGAATTATTTTTCTTTCTGCCCGCAAAACATTCTTTTTTAAGTAAAACTATCATGAGCAAGTAAAATCCAGAACGGGGAAACACTGCAGGATATTCACTCCAGCTGCCTCCCACTGCCACATAATGAACCCACATTGCTGCTTCACTGGCCAAGAAGCACGCCATCAGTTTGATACAGGCCACCAACAGATCGCAAGCCCCTTTGCTCATTGACATGTTCCTATATTCATTGACAAAATGTGGAAGTCGGTGATCTCCTGGAGGGTTGCTGTTACCTTGATGCGGACTTCGTGGGCCTTAGGTGGGGCAACCTCCACATCCTCGATGGACAGGGGCTTCCCCGCCTCCCAGGCCACAGCAGCCCGGCACTTGATCACCTGTTTGTCAATATACAGCATCGCAATTTTTTGTCGTTCAGTGACACCTGAAACGTGAGCCAGTCGAACCGATGGGGAGCATAGGCGACCGTCTAGGGCGCCGACTTGCCACCCAATTTCACTTCAGACGGGGGGCCAGCAGATAATTCGAGCTACCTTGTCAGAATGGCATTCACCGCAAAATTATTATAATGAATAATTATTCCGAGGAAATCTGAGAACTTTTCCATTGATGCAACCTGCACAGATGCCCTAACTTCACAGAGAACTTTTGGAGTCTTGTAAGCAGTGAACTTCGTATGGTTAATATGTCGGCGTGATCAGCAGACTAAACCTCAGAGGTTGATGTTTCACAAACTCAGCTGCCTAGACGTTAATACCCGTTCACGGCATATCGTCTTACTTTCTGAAAAGCAACAAAAAAACGCAAAATAACTACGGGGATAATTGCAACGTGCAGTCATTAATGAAAATTTGCGCCTGTGTGCACTTCCGCTAACTGCGACACGTATCTTCGAGAAAATTGTTAATTAAATCCTCAGATCTGGGTAAAATGTTTGCTACCTCTCTAAAACCAATTATTTTTGTAAAAGCGATAATGATATGAAGTTAACAATTACATAGCGCCATTGCAAGCCAAGCACACCAACACCCGGACTCAAAACGTTTCTTTGTATAAGTCCAACTTTCAGGTCAACGTCCATTAAGAAGTAAAGAAAAACTAAATATACAGCAATGCTGAACATGAAACTCACATAACAGATAATATAGTATAATGTGTATAATATGCATATTATCGTTAGGGCAGCGTACGCTTTAACGGCATGAAGTAATATTTAAAACAATAATCATGCTTACTTTCCCAATTGTGTCCATATTCGTATCCCACTGCGAACAGCAAGCGTGTACGACCCAGGAATATGAATAAGCAGCTGTCAGCCAATCGCAAGTAATTCTCAGCCAATCATAACGCAGAGGTATCACCTCGTGTTATAGTTTGTAGCGTGTGACCAATCAGAGTAGGAAAAGATGCATTGGGCAGTGCTACTGTGTCAAATTTCAGTTACTTTATTGGTCAGAATCGCAGTGGGTGTGTAGTGCCCTGATTTTCTGTCTTTTTCGCTTCTTAAATCTTGAGTGTATATGTTTGGGGAAACCAGTTTAGCCCTGCGTTTGACAGTTTCATATGCAGTTAATCATTAGAAAGATTTAGGAAAATTTTGTCATTATTAACTTTTACTCAGTACCTTAACAATGAGCATTTATTGCGTTGTGTTATAACTCGGGCAGTAATCACTCACGTGCAACGTATAGAACCAGTCAAATGTTGGAGTACACTTGCTGATAATTTTTTTCCCATGATCTTTATCATCGTTTACTTTTTCTCGAAATACATGAAAACGAAATCAGTCTATAACATATTGCATTATACTAAACATAAGAGAAAAAGCAGCCTTTACGAAAACGGAACATTTTGCATTATGGATTTGTTTCCATGACAGCAGTGATGGGCGGTAGCGCCGCTACATGTAGCGAAGCTATTAGTTTAACTACATTTTCTAGTAGCTTGCCTGTAGCGTCGCTGATTTCTGAATCCAACAACTTTCCAGCAGTTATGTTATTTTTTTGATCAAGTACCGACGTCCACAAAAGCTACAATTTCCAGGACATGTCTGAGAAAAGCAGAGGTTTCCTGTGCAGTATGATTTTGAAACGCAACAATCAGACAGAAATAAAGCACGTTAATGCGCAACCTTGTACTCTGTTTCTACTGCCTGTCTATCGAATCATGCATGCGTATGGCAGCGTCATGAGATCGATACTTCAGTTTCGATTTCTGTCCTGAATGCACTGTGGCTGTCTGTGTAAGCGATGCTACTCACATGACTCAACGGCGCCAGGAAAGCAAATAGGCTCACTTGCGCGTACGCACACACATACACACAGACAGTTTAATATTTACAATAAAGTATTGAACTAGTGGGCCGTCGAACCATTCTCGCAACAATTAAACAGCAGCGATAGTTCGGGGTTTAATCACCAGATGGCGTTTATTACACCCGTATTACTGTAACCCACACACTAGCACTGCCCCCCGTACACGCCGCCCCGTTTACTCGCACACACACGTACACTACGTACACTACTTGTGGAGAGAGTGCGTAGTACCAAGTTCCTGGGTGTACACATCACTGAGGATCTCTCCTGGACAAGCATAACCGCTGCACTGGCCAAGAAATCATAGCAGCGTCTCTACTTCCTTCGCAAACTGAGAAGAGCAAGAGCACCAGCCCCCATCATGTTCACCTTCTACAGAGGCACCATTGAGAGCATGCTGACAAGCTGCATTAGGCCCAGTAAAAAAAAAAAAATCATTAGTTTATCATCCTTTCAATCAGAAACAAGGGTGGGCGAATTTTTTTTTATTTTTTATTTTTATTCCGTAGAAAAAAGATAACGGAAGACAACAGTTTTCAACATCAACAGTAAACAAAGGAACAGCAACAGATATATGACATATGGGCTGATCTGCAAAATTAATATGAAAAGAAAATATTTTTAAAAAAATGTTTCATTCAAAATTTCTGAACGCCGGCAGTGGAATTTACACAGGAAAATACACTTTTAAAAAATAAAAATATCGATGCGGGCTAATCTAATCATTTTTTTTTTACTGGGCCTTATTGTGTGGTTTGGAGCCTGCAATGCGTCCTGCCATAAAACCCTCCAACGCACAGTGAGAGCAGCTGAGAGGATCATTGGTGCCCCTCTCCCCTCCCTCCAGGCTATCTACAGCACCCGACTCACCAAGAAAGCTCTCTGCATAGCAGCCGATCCCACCCACCCAATGCAAAGCTTCTTCAGCCTGCTGCCATCAGGGAGGAGACTGCGGTGTCTCCAGGCCAGGACCAGCAGACTGAAGGACAGCTTCATCCACCAGGCTGTTAAGAAGCTCAATTCTCTCCCGGCTCTGCCCCCACTCCTCTCACTCCCCTGTTCTGCCCCACGGACTTTCTGAAACTCTATATACTCACACTAACACCCCCCCACACACTCACTCACCTGCACCAGTCACTTTGTGTAGCATTATTCTGCTACTCAGTCTTCCTCACAAATGACTCTGTCTGTTCAAGGCTGCTCTTATTACTTATCACCTCTTACAAGCTCTATCTAAACTCTCTGCCACGTGACCTTGTATATTGTATATGGTATTTATTCATATTTTTCTTACTTGTACTTTCATTTTTTAATTTATTTCTTTGTATTCTGTTACTGTTTATCAAGGGCTGAGAGAAAACGTTATGTCAATTCTCTGTGTGTTCTGTACATGTGGCAGAATTGACATTAAAGCTGACTTTGACAATAAACATTAACGATTATACATGACATAACACACAGCACATTCATAATGACACAAGCAATTACGAGTAGCTTGCCAAACACTGCATGACAGTCACATCTAGTCCTTTTTATAGACAAGAGTATCAAGTTTCATGAATACAAAAGTATGGTTTCAAGTATGCCTGTTCAGACCTTTGAATAGTAATGTGGAATATGTTGTGTCATCAATGATACAAGTTCACTGTACTACTCTGCTTGGCTTTGTGTGTCTCACTGACCATCTGTGGTTGTAACTGGACACAAAGAACACATCTGAACAGTGATTTTGACATTGATGTCTTGCTAAGGTAAAGGTACCTTTACTGATGGAAGGGTTTCAATAGTACAATGCAGACATATTGAGAATTACAGTGCAATTGGTAACCCAAGCGAAAGGCAATTGAGGGTAGAGCCATGAATCACAAGCAGCAGTGAATATTATTATGAGCGGTAAGAATGATTTTTCTTCAGTGAACCAGAAGTCATGAATCTTCAAACACAAGGCAGGTCGCGTCACTTCTCAGTGTCCTGTAGACAGCTTTAGCACTGTTCGAATGCTAGAAAACAGGGTGAGTGGGAAATATAGTGTCATATGAAAGATTACAAAGCTGACATCAAACATTTGCATGCTATGTGGGCATGGGGCTGTAAACACAAAAGCAGGAAGCACCGGCCGGCAGAGTACCTTTTCCCTTGAACCAAAAGGTCAAAGGCCTCATTAATACTGTCCAGGGGTAGGGTGTGGCTCACAAACTCATCCAGCTTGAGCTTGTTGGTCATGTAGTCATCGGCCAGCTTTGGGACACTCTCCACACTCTTATAGCCTGTTAAATGCAAAGCACCCCCTGTCAGTTCATCTCATTTATTGATAAAATGATTTACCCTGCTAAACTGTAGTTATCGGTAATATGTGAATTCTGAACACACATGGTATTGTAATATATGAAACCGGAGCATTGAACTTAATTAGATTTAAATATATTGTATATATTAATTAATTTATTCATTCATTCATCTTTTATACTGCTATGCAGGGTGACAGGGGTCTGGAATCTATCCTGGAAACTTTGGACATAAGCTAGAGAATAACCCAGGCCAGAGCACCAAACTATGGCAGTAAGTATAATTATTTGTCTGTTTGTTTGTTTGTTTGTATATTAAAGTGATTTATTGCATATTTGTGGTAATACGCTGGTCGACAGATTACATGTAATTGGTGATCAGAGCATTACTTAGGATTATAGTTATTTGTGCTCTTACCTCCGAAGATCGAGCCCTTCCATGTGCGCCCACTGAGTAGCTGAACTGGCCGGGTGGACACATCGTGGGTGTCTGTGTAGCCCACCACCACACTGACCCCCCAGCCCTTCATGCAAGACTCAAGCGCACTTCTCTGGCATCAGAGAAAGAGAACGGTGGTGAAGACCAATAAATCAGACAAAGTTCACAGCAGCGGAGTTCCACACCCACCATGACATCTACATTCCCGGTGCACTCCAGGGAGAAGTCCACGCCTCCGTCGGTCATCCCAGCCAGCACCTGTTGGATGGGTTTGCTGTGGTCCCTGGGGTTGACGAACTCGGTGGCACCAAACAGCTTTGCCTTTTCGAATTTGACCTCGTTGATGTCGACTGCGATGATCCTGGTGGCGCCAGCAGCCTTGCAGCCCATCACAGCAGCCAGACCCACGGCACCGAGTCCGAACACGGCACAGGTGGAGCCGGGTCTAACCTGCGTGAGACACGTGCGTCGTCATGGATACATCCAAGTCATGGAACGATGACACAAACCATGAAACAACAATGATACCATTGATACTACTAATGATAATTCACTACCTGTCAAAAGGTTTTGCACACGCTTGGAGTTTCTACATTTGGCATGTTGCTCTTAACAGTTACTACAAATACATTCGATATTCTTTGCTAACAAATAAATTTACAGTATGTTCAGCCTTTGAGTACCTTTATTAGCAAGAAAATGTCATCTTTGATTCATCAAAGTCACCTCCTCTGACAGTTATAACAGCAGAGAAAATTCAAGGCATTCTTTCCACAAGGGACATTAAATACTGCTCCGTTTCATGGCAGGCAACAGTTAACTAGTGCATAAAAGACAGCCTTTTCAAATTTGACTCTGCCGTCACCACACAACCAGTTAACAGGACGTCAGACATGGACTATTACATACTCTTTCCATGTTATAAAGGAAACTTGTTTTATTTCACTTAATTTTTTATTTGTAGAAGTTCACTGAACTCCAACGCTTAACAAGAATGAAAAATCTGCAGTTTATGAAATAAATGGAAAAGCGGTAAAAACCTGTGGTGTGAAAAAGCTTTTGACCAGTAGCGTAGAATCGGAGTTACCTTGGCGGTGTTGATGGCGGCTCCGTAGCCTGTGGAGACACCACAGCCCAGCAAGCACATCTTGTCCAGCGGGGCAGAGTCAGGGATTTTGGCCACTGCAGTCTCATTGACCACAGTGTATTCTGAGAAGGTACTGGTGCCCATGAACTGAAGGAGGGTCTGTCCCTTGCACTTCATCCGTGACGTGGTGTCTGATGCCACATCATACCTCTTTCCAGGCCTATAATCAAAAGAAAGTCTATAAGAACAGGTGCATCAAGATGGCCACAAAACTTTCTGCCATATTCTCCTTAGTCACATGACCTAAAAGTAATGTTGCTATTACAGATACAAAGGTACAGGGTGCACTGCGTGCTTTCAGGCACTTGGTGGCAGTATAACCCCAACTGCTGGAAGAAAGGCACTGTTTTTACATTATAGTGGTTTGAAGCCCTTAAAGTGATTTACAATTATTGCTTAAGGATGCCAAATCTCGCTCATGACCCTGACAGGAGACACCACAAATTTTTTTTCAAAGTTCATCCTTTTTTACGACTAAAGTCAGGTAACAACGTCTTACCTCTGGCTTGACCTATGAAAAAGTAAAAGAAAAAAGAAAAATACGAAAGAATATTAATAATAAATTGTGTGGTGCCATTTATTAGTCTCAGCGAACACCTTTCTAAACTTTTAATTCACTTATGGTGTTTTCTCCATACAATAGCATAACATATACTCCCAGTTTGTTGCTGATGACTCCCTGCTTACCAGTTCATGTTGCAGTGGTTGGTCTCCGGGTGCAAGCAGAAACGACACTCCCCGCACTGGGAAACAAACAGGGGAATTACCCTGTCCCCTGTATAGATAGGTAACGGAATAGATAACAGTCTTGCTTTATGTTCTTAGCCTTGCTACAAAGCAATATGGCAATGGAGGCAGTTATGGTACAGTGAGGGTATGCATTGTGCCAGAAGCCTTGCATTCAGGTGATTCCGACACTTAACATAGTAGAGGTTGCTAAAGGATGTATCCAGTGTGAGAGATACTGGATACCCATGAGACCCCCTGAATGCCTCAAAAGCAAAATTTTAAGGGGGTCTCAAGATCGGTGTTGCGCAACAATAGGAAGATGGAGACCCCCCCGAATATTTTCGGGTATTTCACACACTGGATGTATCCTTTTTAGGCAGCAGCTGAATAAGCAGTGGTGTGCGCGCTGCTGCTGACCTGCTTTGAGTCTGCTCACTCCGGGGCCCACGCTTTCCACAATCCCCGCGCCCTCGTGGCCCAGCACTGCTGGGAAGCCCTCACTGCTCGACTTCTCACGCAGGAAGTATAGGTCCGTGTGACACACCGCGGTCGCCATGATCTGGCCCAGAGGTCGGGGGTGCAAGAATGACACTCAAAACTGCTCTTGTTTTATGTGCTTTTACAATAAATATATATTTGGCTTTAAGTTGCACGGAATATAGGAAGATTTTTGATATTATTGACTAGTTTGGTTGTGTATTTAACTTTACTGAGATTGTTTACATCTTTATATGTGCTTGTCTCTTGACAAGGAACCCAGGAACTATGGAGACTAGGGTCTTGGCTTAATAGAATAGAATAGAATAGAATGTCTTAGTTGTCATTGGAACAAGTTACAAAGAAACAATGCATATTTACAGAATGTTATCGCTAGGCATTGTCCCTGTCAAATAAACCAACAAAAAAACCAAACAGATATGGGGTGCAGGTCCATGCAGGTGCCCATATGAATCAGCTGCTGAAATCCATGGCCATAAAGGCATTATACCATCACCTTATCTGCTTGCAGAGGATATCAACGCTGGAAACATCGCCCCCCCTTAAGATACTGTGAGTGACAGCCAATCAGCGTTTTGGCTGAACTCTCACCTTGATGCGGACCTCCCTTTCTTTTGGGGCGGCCACTTCGATCTCTTCGATGACCAGAGGCTGGCTGAGGCCCCAGGCTACGGCCGCCTTGCACCTGATTACCTGTGGAATGGGCCGCCCTTCATTATGGGTCTGTGCATGGTGATCTTTCTCACAACCATTCTGGAAACAAGATCACTATGAACTAGTTACAATCACTATCACTGAGGGAGTTTCCTGAAGCTTTCTTAATGCTACATCAATCGTAAGATCTGTCTTTTAACATAGAACTTATGAATGACATAGCATTAAGAAGGCTTCCGGAAACTCACCCACTATCAATAACTATGATATATACTATATTGGGAACACCTGCCACCTACATGAACTTTAATTACGTCCCATTCATAATACATAGGCTTTAATATGGAGTTCGTCCACCCTTTGCAGTTATAACAGCTTCAACTTTTCTGGGAAGGCTGCCCACAAGGTTTAGGAGTGTATTTATTGGTATTTTTGACCATTCTTCCAGTAGACCATTTGTGAGGTCAGGCAGTGATGTTGAGGTGTTGTATCAGGGTGAGGTCAGGACTCTGCACAGGCCAGTCAAGTTCCTCCATACCAGACTCGCTCATCCATGTCCTTATGGACCTTGCTTTGTGCACTGGTGCGCAGTCATGTTGGAACAGGAGGGGGCTTTCACTGGAACTAAGGGGCCAAACCCAAGCCCTGAAAAACAACCCTGCACCATAACCCACCCTCTACCAAACCTTACACTTGGCACAATGCAGTCAGGCAAGTTCCGTTCTCCTGGCAACTCCCAAACCCACACTCATCTATCAGGTTTCCAGACAGAGAAGCATGATTTGTCACTCTAGAGAACACGTCTCTAGTGCTCTAGAGTCCAGTGGCAGTGTGCTCTACACCACTGCATCTCATGCTTTGCATTGCACTTGGTGATGGAAGGTTTGGATGCAGCTGCTCGGCCATGGAAAGCCATTCCATGAAGTTCTCTAATCTGAAGGCTGTACTAGGTTTGGAGGTCTGTAGCTATTGACTCTGCAGAAAGTCGGTGATTTCTGTACACTGTGTGCTTCAGCATGCGCTGTCCCCACTCTGTGATTTTTCGTGGCCTACCACTTTGTAACTGATGCTTCCACTAACAGTCGACCGTGGAAAATTTCGTAACGAGTAAATTTCACGGATGTACTTCTCACACAGGTGGCATCCTATCACGGTACCACACTTGAATTCACTGAGCTCTTGAGAGTGACCTGTTCTTTCACAAATGTTTGTAGAAGCAGTCTGCATGCCTAGGTGCTTGATTTTATACACCTGTGGCTATGAAAGTGATTGGAAGGACTTTTATTTTTTGGTTTATTACCACAGTTCAGACATACATGACACCATTTCCAGAAGTGTATTCAGCAGTAGACAAGTTAGTCTATGAAACAGGGGAATTTGTTTTATGTTTGATTAAATATTAGATTTTTTGTTTGGTCTTGATAAGTACTGTGAATCCTCTTGTAACTGAGTAAATATTTTTATCTAACTCTAAATTATGATTAAGATAAGATAGGACCAAGGTAAGTCCATTAAACAGATATAAGAATGATTGAAAATGAAATGTCATAATGTAAAATGACTCCAGTAATCTAACAAGGGAAACATGAGGGATAATTGCATGAATGCAATAGGGGCAGAATTTTAACATTTATGTGGTAGTAGGATAGCAACACCTGTATCCAAAAGCTATATAAAACCATATTTGGATTTCAAGCAAACACTATAATGAAGCATAACTTATCATATGACAAGGTTATCTAGTGTGATATTTGAGTTAAAAAAACACCAAACATACCAACATATATCACTTACCTTTCCTGCTGTAGCCATGGCTGCAAATGTACATTCTATGATCTGTGGACTGATCTGTGGACCCATAAAACTGAGCACAGGGTCTGCTTATCTGTAGTAAATAATTAACATCCACAATCACTACCTTTTACGTTTATTCAACGTGCTGCCGCAGATTCTTGCCTAGGGGTCCAACTGCATTTCCAAACCTTTTCACTAAATATATTTAGTGTGACACCAGCCTAAGATGCACCACCAGCTGATGGTGGAATAACCCCAATGGCATTTTATTACCATTTAACTGTGACACTAAAATGCATGCTGCTCCAAGGACAACAAATGCCACTTATTTGGTCACCATTCCAGACACTCTGGTGCCAGTGGTTTTATTTACAGTACCCCACCCACCCAAAAAAAGAAGAAAAAAACAAAATTGCCATTTATCATGCTGCATTTGCTCCCTAAGATAAAGAATAACTTTATGCTTGAAGCTTGAGATAGACATATACTATCAATAATTCCAAAAACTTGTTTCTCAAAATTCATTTGCATGATTGGGATGCAGGCGGCCCTGGCCGGTGTGGGCAGCCTCCTCTCGTGGGCCCCGGGCCGGGTGGTGCTTGGCTCTGCTGCGCTGTGGTGGGGCCCTGGTGGGCGGTCTGGGGAACCTTGGAACACTCTGACCCCTGCCAGCAGATTGGGGGGTTCGGTTTGGGCTGGGCGGGGGGTCTGCCGCTCCCCGGTCGCCGTGGGTGTGCTCCCGGGCGGGGTTCTCTGTCTATAATGGCCCCCCCTTAGATCATCCTGCAGTGTCGGGGGGGGAGGCGTGCC
>JABFEA020000116.1:1026299-1041523 GCA_019775915.2 Cyphomyrus plagiostoma
ATTTGCAATGTTCTCAGAGCACATGGTAGCATGTAGCATAGCAATACCTAAATGCATCCTTGAATGGTAGCATGTAGCATAGCGGTACCTAAATGCATCCTTGAATGGTAGCATAGCGATACCTAAATGCATCCTTGAATGGTAGCATGTAGCATAGCGGTACCTAAATGCATCCTTGAATGGTAGCATGTAGCATAGCGATACCTAAATGCATCCTTGAATGGTAGCATAGCATAGCAATACCTAAATTCATCCTTGAATGACACTACCATCCAGCTACGACAGAAAGATAATGGAGTCAACGAAGTAACTAAATGTTAGTTAATGCAGTTATTGTAGATGACAAAGGTACAATGTGCACTGCATGCTTTCAGTCATATGGTGGCAGTAAAACTCCAAATATAGGCACAGAAGCCCAGCTGCTGGAATTGAAGAACAATTTACATTACAGTAATCAGAGTTCACTTAATGGATGAAAATTAGCATTAATCCGCAACACGATCACATCAAACATCATTAAGATATTTCTGCAGTCAGTGATGTGCTTAACAGCTGACCATAGGAGCTTGAGGACCTAAACTCATCCCGCCAATATCGAGGTCTCTGCTTCAGGAAGTGAACCCTCTCTTCATTATTTTCTTTTCATCGAACAGGAGACTTTACTGAACAAGGTTGCTTGAGTAGAACTACAACAACAAATGTATAGGCTATAGAATGGAAACAGGAAGTTCACATGCAAATAGTACAGGGTAGCCAGTGGCTTGGCTCAGGAATTCAAAACCTACAGGTGTAACTGGGATTATCCTGTGTATAATTACACAAATCAGTGTGTTTCGTTTACATCCATACCCGACAGCTGTATTCTCCATACCTGCTTATGTCATGTCTTATTGGCCCTTGGCTCCACCCCTTTTCCCCAGTGTTCCTGCGTTTTATGATCGCAAGTCCTACCCACTTAATATATATGGCAGCAAGGTGGGCGTATGTATGTCCCGTTAATGATTTTATCATTGTGCAATTTTGTCTTATGCTATAAGCATACCAATAATATCTCATCACACCCATTTTATACGTATATTTGCATTTGGGATTACTAACTTTACAGCTTTATGTGTGGCCCGTATGCGGTTTCTACTGAGGAGTTTTCGTTTCTGTTCCTGTCAAGTTTCGACAATAAAAGGAGAAAATCTCCAATGGTACCCGAAAATTAGAGAGTGTGTTGGACTCCAAAACAAAAAACCTCAACAGGGAGTTACACAGGCAGTGTGTTATTTCACAACAGTTCTCAAATCATTCGTACAATCATCTTGTGTCCTAATGCAGTCTGACTTGTATACCAAACAATCAGGCTTTATGAAAATCTGCCTACCATCCACACACATTAAGCAAGGAGTCAGGTCAGGAAATATAAACAAGCTGTAGGTTCGAGAAGACACCTTTGGTTCTCCGTCTTCAGGAAGCAGCAGCGATTTATTCCATTTTTATTACTGATCTAATGCTGTGGACAGGAAGCAACGACAAGCTGTTAGCACGTCTGTTTTTGGCTACACAATAAATCAATATTGAAGACAATTACACCTGTAGGGCTAATAGCAAAATAGCTACTCTCACACCTTACTACCATAGCAATACACTGCTAATATCTGCTAGAGCAATGACGGAAAATCTACTGATTTTGTTGTTACCTTTCTCCCCTGGTCATGAGGTTAAAGGCCTCGTTAATCTGATCTATGTGCAGGGTGTGGGTCACAAACTCATCCAACAACAGTTTCTGGTTCATGTAGTCATCGACTAGCCTTGGCACACCCTCCATACTCTTCCAGCCTGGGGGGGGGGTGAACATGCCACCTAAATGCCAAGAGCATTCTCAATACAGCAAATCATCATTAAAACAAGAACTGTGAGCCTTTGCGTATCTGGGGCCTGTTTCAGTAAGCAGAATTTCTTGCTTAGCCGGATAAATTCAGATTTATGGTAGTCTGGGCTAAAATCAACTTTCTTTGTTCACTTATATTTACCCCGGACTGACCATCTTAAATCCAACAAGTTATCCAGCTAAGCAAGAAACCCTGCTTTGTGGAACTGACCCCTGAGCTGTACCTAGGTTTCAAAAACTCACTAGTCAAGCAGATGCTAGCATTCTTAAGGGACACCAACAGCATGTTGGAGAGGAGTAAGTCCCATTTACACTGCATTGGTGAATTAGAGAAGAGGAGAAAAAAAAAAAAAAATCATCTCCCCTTAATCAATAGCAAGTGCTGCATATTTGGACAGCGGAAAAAAAAACCCTCACCGCCGAAGTAAGTCCCCTTCAGGGTACGACCCAATAAGAGGTCATAGGGAGCCAGGGTGAGCTCCGCCAGCTCTGTCCAGCCCACGATGACACATGCACCCCAAGCCGAGCGACACGATTCCAGGGCAGCCCTCTGGAAGAAGAAGGATGTGGCCTCACAGCGATGGTGCACCATGACCAAGCTGCAGCGAATTTGGGCATTCGCACAGACATCATAAGCTACAGAACAATTCAATGTCATTTCCCTGCAATTTTCACTCACATATAATAATTTAAGGACTTTCCTACTTATTGTATGAATTAAAATATGAGCTGAAACCTCAAGACTTAGTAGAATGTTGATAAGCTCAGCTTCATCATAGGACCACATAACCTGTACCTATGGACTCCATCCACTTCAGTCATTTTTTAAGACAACAGACTATTGTGACATCTCCAGCCATACGCACCATCACTGCTACATCCCCGACACACTCCAGGGAGAAGTCCACTCCTCCATTGGTCATTTCAGCCAGCACCTTCTGGATGGGCTTGTTGTGGTCTTTGGGGTTAACAAATTCGGTGGCCCCAAACACCTTCGCCTTCTCAAACTTGTTCGGGTTGATGTCGACTGCGATGATCCTGGTGGCACCGGCAGCCTTGCAGCCCATCACCGCAGCCAGACCCACGGCACCGAGGCCGAACACAGCACAGGTGGACCTAGGCTCAACCTGGGAAGCAAGTAAATCCTGGTGGTGACTGAGAACAAGCCTCTTCAGTGTCTCCTCAGTGCCTCCAGCTGGCTGTCATTTCAATAGAGTTTTTCAGTCACTATATGTACGGTTGTATTTTTATCTATTCATTAAATTTATTTGCAGCCATAGCGGGTTGATGAGTGAGATAAGCTTCTGGAGTTCAGGTGGGTGAAACTTAATCTTTGCTACTAGCCAACTAGGCTAGTTCAGTCAAACTGTAGTCGGACAAGGCCAGTGTCCAGTTATTTTGTGCATATGCTTTATTCAAATCACTCACCTTAACACAGTGGCCAAGCTTAATTTGCAGCCCTGGTCACAGATATCAGTCAAATGCCTTCAAAAGGGGCTCATGTTCCAGTCCTTCCATTCCCCTATAGCACACGTTAAGTGTGTGTGGCATTAGCAGAGTCACCTTGGCAGCGTTGAGGGCAGCCCCATAGCCCGTGGAGACGCCACATCCCAGCAGACACACTTTATCCAGGGGAGCATCATCACGGATCTTGGTCACCGAGGTGTCCATGACGACGGTGTACTCGCAGAAGGAGCCGATGCCAACGAACTGATACACCTGCCTCCCTTTGCATGAGATCCTGCTTGTGCCATCAGCCAGGACTCCCTGCTGTGTTTTGGTCCTAACGGAAAACAAGAACTTCAGAATAAAAGTCCTCACCTCCAGATGGATACAGTAGTGATGGCCAAATGAGGCTTCATGATCCATTTACAGTATTTTTTGACCCCACTAGATGGTGATGTAGGTTTGCTTTGGGGCATGCTTTGAACAGGGAGCACCTGTTGAAAACTGTTTAAAACATCATCTTTGAAAATTGTTTGAAACATTATCAGCATTACTTTCTAATCATCAGCTCACCAGTTTAATTAGAGCTGGATTTCATTGAAATTAGCAGTCAATGGAAACCGTTTAGGACTAGAGTGTCACGGATATTTTATAATACTTAAATTATTTTTAAGAGTAATGACTAATTCCTGGAGAGGAGGGTGGGGTCAGTCTAGAGTTTACATCATTAAAATTGAGAAAGACAACGTATAAACTCACCAGTTTTTGGTACATAAATTAGTCTTTGGACTGAGGCAGCATTCACATTCTCCACATTGTGGCAGGAAAAGAGGGATTACCTTGTCCCCTGAAAAACATTCAACAAGTTTCAGTTTGCGAATGAGAGCGGCTGGCAGCTCACTGGCAGCGTGGCTAAAATTGAGAAGGGCCCTCAAAGAAACCTTTACAAGCAAAATACTTTGCAGTGTTTCCTAACTGATCCCACGACTGAAATGTAAACCGCTTATGACTTTATGCAGCTGGTAACAGACATCCCACCTTCTGCATATTGATGTCAGGAAGGTGGATGAGGAACAACTAGGAGGGGTGTGTTTGGGTGGTCCGGTGTTGTGCCAATAATAATTTCTTGAAGGCTAATTTTACTGCCACTGAAAAGCTGAATGACCGATTTGAGGTCTCTGTGCAACATTCGTGGGTGTCAGGGAGCTAATGTCAATCTGCAGCAGACTCCCAGAACTTCCATGACAGGTGGCTCATGGGAGTGTTACACAAAAATGTTCTGAGGGCAGAACGAAAAATGATTGATTCAGAGAGATAACTAATCAGATTGTAGGTGAGGTGGGTCCAAACAACTCAAGGAGGCAGGACCAGCCAATCAAGTGTCTTGGACCCACCTCCTCTACAATCTGATTGGTTCATAGAGAGAACCAATAATTTTTTATTCTGTGCTCAGAACATTTTTTTGCAAGTAAAACTCCCGCAAGCTGAGAGATAGGGTGCTGGTGGTAATGAACATTCAAACCAATTATGTTTTAAGTAGATTGAGAAATCCATGATTTTGACCAAAGTTTACCATAGTTTATGACGAATACAAGACATGACCCTCTGTGCTTTTTTTGCCGAACTCTCCTCTATTTTAGCATGGCATCGCAAACATTACTCAGTCTAAATTCAAACTCTAAAGACTGGAAATGATTTACACTGTGGCGTGGGTAGGTTACGCATGTGCACAGGCTCACCCGGTGAGAATTTGGACACGCCGGGCCCTACGCTCTCCACCACTCCTGCGCCTTCATGGCCCAGAATAAGGGGGAAGGGTCGCACCCGCACGCCCTTGCCAGCCTCATACAGGCAGGCCCAGTCTGTGTGGCACACGCCACTGGCTGCGATCTGACAGAATACACGAACAGCGCCATTACCGTGACGCAATCCAAAAGCGCAGGCAGAGAAATATCTTTGCACACACTGTTAACCGCATAGATAACACTGATTCAAAAATGGGGAAAATACCTAGCCACTTCACCCACATCTAGGGGATTTAACAGAAGAGGAGTTTCAGTAATTCCACAACAAATAATCATTTTCCTATTGAACAACAAAAAAAAAAAAAAAGCAGGGGAAATTTGTTTAAATTCATATGTTTCGTAGGTGACATGACACCCATGTCTGCTGATTACCACCTTGATGCGGACTTCGTGGACTTTGGGAGGGGCCACTTCCACGTCTTCAATGGACGGGGGCTTCCCTGCCTCCCAGGCCACAGCCGCCCTGCATTTGATCACCTGGAGGCCACACAGTGGTTCTCACATCTGAGATCCATGCAAAACTGTACCACACGTACACTCCAAACCTGCAGTTCAGTCCTTCATGCATGTCCGGCAGGAAAACTGATTAAATCAGACCATTACTGAAATTGCAAAAAGGTATCTTTATAATACACAATAGTGTTTTGAGTACTGTATTGAAGTAATGCATCTGCTGTACTTTTACAGAAAACAGTCAGCCTATCACATACCTGACCCACTGTTGCCATGGTTCCTTGTATGACCAACTGATATCCTTATCCAGGTAGACTAACAAAGAAGACACACACAAAAAATACATACTGAAACTTCAAACAAAATCACTATAAAAATCAAACCACTACATATATCAACCAAAGTACACACATACACAAAAATCACATTTCACAAAGCATGTGATACACCTATAGATCAATTACATTTCAGACCTATTGCATGTGTAAAAACTAAGATGTGACACTGTGACAACCCTTATAAGCTAAGAGATGGGATGTTGTGTGTCAAACTGACAGAAAGAGGAATGACGGATGGATCAATATGAATTGAAACGTGCCAGGTTTTTAAACGTGCCTATAGTATAGGTATGGTAAAAGATTAAAATTAAACGAATCCTCAAAACAGCTCCAAAAACAAGTATTTAACTGGTAAACATTTATAAATTGGGATTAAATTGATATCAGAACTGCATAGCTGCTTAAAGCCACATGAACTGTCTGACGTTACAATGGTGTTGCAAACACCAATCAGCGCTGGACTTAATGATCGCCGCGAAGCACGTGAGCGCGTGGCTCCTCGCTGACCGGAAGTGGCCTCGAGAACAGTCCCAGGGCTGCCAACTTTGGGGACAAGTCAGCTCACACATGCGCACACGTTTACATGCAAAAGTTGTGCATAGTCTGTAGGGCAGGGCTATTCAACGCACGGTCTTCAAGGGCTGAGCCCTGCTGATTTTCCAGCCTTCCTTCACCTGTGAGCTGGGTCCGAAGCCTCTAACCAATCAGAATCAGTAAACTAACTACCAGGGAGAACTGAAAACAAGGCCTGGATTTGGAATCGAGGGCCTGAGTTTAATAGCCCTGCTGTAGGGCTTGCAAATGACCCCAACGCTTCTGATGTAGCTAATTTTAGGTTTATAATGGAATAATATAGACTGTCACGCCAGATTCATGACACCTGGCAAACCACTTTTCCTGAAATTTCTCTAACGCGTTCAGACGGTTAAGTACTACATTTCTAGGTCCATCCACCCATGTTTTATACCCGCTTGTCCTCCTCACCTTAGCATGCTTTGAACTGGGGAAAATGGGGAAAACCCGGAGGAACTCCCGTGACGACACGGGAAGAACATAAACGTTGTACAGTTAAAGGCGTCAGCTCAGCAATGAAACACAATGGCGGCACCTTGCAAACGCTTTTTATCGTGTTGATTTGTTTGACGCCACAAAGGGAGTGATAAATTGCCACGGATGTATATACAGTTTAACCATCCAGCGAATATAGTCAATCGAATTTGAGTTGGCACAATCTGAACACATGGATTAATAACCCATGTACAAAAAGTTTCTCATATGCTTTTACTGCATATAGTTAGTATTAATTAAGTGCTTGCACACGCTTCGTCTTCTTAATGCATCGAAATATGGTATCCTCATTAACACCATAGGCTACCTATAGACGCCAAATACCATAATGATTTAAAATTACACTTGTCGTAAAGCACAATATAGTTAACACCCATTTATGTTCGTTTTTAACTTACTTGTTGACCGTACGCCGTCTTCACGTCGCTAGCCCAGAAACACACCCCTCTGTGCTCTTAAAGGCCAACGACGAAATTGTAGTCCTCGGGGGCCGGAGTCCTGTATGGTTCTTTCCCTGTTCCACCACAAGTGATTCACCTCAAGTGCTGTGTGGTAATTAGCACAAGGAGTTGAATCAGGTGTGTAAAACGAGGGGAAACCCAAAAATGTGCAGGGCTCCGGCCCTCCAGGACTGGAGTCTAACACCTGTGGTCTAAAACATGGCCTAATGGATCTGAAATATTTCTTATGAGGGTAGAATTACGATAGTTAGTTAATTCTTATTATTTTGCTCTGTAGATTAATAGAAAAGTTAACGTGACAAATTTGAATTACTCGAGCAGCAGCTGTTTTTCTTCTTGCCTGTACTTTGGTGCATTTCTCCAGACCTTTCACCGGATACGTCGCCACCACGTTTCACATATATGCCTTCTGCTAGCTATGACCATAAAGTAGCCCAATTCTAAGTTCACTCTACTGGCGTGACACGTCTTGCAGTTACATTTTACCTTCGCTTTGGCAGCCGTACCGAAGTAAGTTTGACCCTTACGGCATTCCGTAGTTTAGAGGCAATCACATGTGATTCAACAAGGAAGAGGGATTCCTGGTGATAGTTTATTTCAAAAGAAGAAAAAAACGAGAACTGTACAGCGATACCTCGTCAACTTAAACAATATGAAACGTGTTATATGCTTCGAATAAATGAACAGGGCATAGTGGATTTTGCTATAGTATATGAGGCGCTAGATTAATGCTTCAGTACATGTGGACGTTTGTGGCGGTGTGTTGACAGTGGTGCCTGAGTCATTGACATCTAGGTGTTGAAATTTTGATGATCTTTTTGACAGCATGCAATGGGGAACTGCTGGACCAGGTGTTGTGCGATATTCCGAAAGGAAACGAACAGGATCAAAAGAGGAGGCGGGTAAAGTGGCTGCAGACGTCGGATTAATTTCCCCTTTTATCGGGAAACATTCCCCCTCGATTTAAACAGAGCCTATGTGCCTGGAACACGTTGCATATGACTGGAAAGTTCAGGCTTTCCATTTAAAAATCTTATTCTTGAAGACTTGCCACTTCATAAAAGTGATATACAAAGTTGCCCATTTTTATACATAGCCCCTAATATATTGGTGTTACCTGCTCATTATGGCATTAAGATAGCGAACAAGCAGTAAAAATTGGGAAAAAAGCTACACTGTTATTCATCTGGATCGCAATCCGCTGGTAAATTACCGGTACGGCAGCTTTTTGTTGGTGTATTTTACCCGCTTTCTGTCGTCTGCCAGATGCGGAAATTAATACTGGGCGGAATTTACCGGGCATGTATAATTCATTTTCAATGCAAAATTTCAAAAATAAAGTTAAGGCTTTGAGGACCAAAGACGCATGCGTCACTTCCATGAAACGACACCATTATACCTAGCTTAACCACCCTAAAATTGCTGCTGGTTTTAAAACACGTAAGATTAGTTTAGCCTAAAACGCAATAAATACATTTTTATTCATACGGCTGTTGATAACCATATGTGTCATAAGGGCTGTCATTTCTGAATGTGCTTTATTTGGTTGGTCTGTACAGTATGTAAATATTTACTATGCAAAATAATAGTGGCGTTCGAGGACTGTCCATTTTTAAAAGCATGTGTCTGTGTTATCAGCCAAATAAGACAAAAATCAATAAGGCATAGTATTTTTGTTGTGTTGTAGGGCAGTGTTTCCTGGCCCGGTCCGTGGGGACCCCCAGGTCCACGTTTTTGCTCGCTCCCAGATCCCTGCAATGTGGACTGTCTGAGGGTCCCTGAGGACTGGGTTGAAAAACATTGTTGTTGAGTAGCACAGTGCATGGCTCAGTGAGTAGCATTATTGCATCACACCTCCGGGGCTGGCAGTTACTGTGTTTGCCCCTTCTGTATTTGCCATGTATGCTTCCTCCTGCAGTACAAAGACAGGCAGACTGCCAATTAGTTGCTGTATGAGTGTCCATGCCCCCCACGACCTTGTGCAGGGTTAGTCAATAGAAGATGCATGGATCTAGTGTTGTTCATGAAATCTGCTGATTTTATGTCATTCTCCGAAAAAAGAATGGATAGCCTGTATCTTTGTGTTAGTTTTACATACACTGAAATACAAAAGTTCATTTTAAAGGCTCTGATTTATTCTTCATAATGAGATTTTCATTTGAGGGCTGGTATTTAAGGATTGATGCTCTGTATATATCTGCAAAAGCTTTCTTCAGAGACCTTAACCCTTTATACAGCTTCTCTGTATAAAATAGCACAATCCTCTCTATTGGTTCAATGTTACTGTCAGTGTTATAAACTGAAAGACAGAAGAGGAAGAAACGCTCCCATATCTGGCAGATACGTCTCATCCTGTGAAATAGAGAGATTGATGTAGAAATGTGCATTTTCAGACAGAAGAGTCTCTGTTCCATTTCTGTCCACTTTCCATGAGCGGTTTAATTTTAATTTTATATTTTATTTTAATATATTCTCCCAGGCTTTCTCCTGATTACATTTATTATTTTTTCACAGGTCTAAATACTTTAAAGCTGTTGGGGACCATTGCACTGTAGAGGTATTTGGATTTAATATTTTTATATTCTGACTACACTTTGCTTTTTTTAAGGCCTGGCTAGAAGTGAAATGGTTTAAAAAATGTTTAGGAAACACCAGGTAGAGACCACCGGTGTATGAATGTGTGTGTAGATGGGTGAATGTGAGGCAGGAATTGTTAAGTGCTTTGAGTGCTCGTAGGAGTAGGAAAGGGCTATGTAAGTGCAGTCCATTCACCATGTATTTTGTACTTGATACTCGTCACAATGAAAAATGACACTTTTCACGTGTCAGTGTCACACTCATAGCTCTTTGCTTGCCTTCCCAGTTTGAGAACCTGGTGGAGAGCGATGAGGTAAGTCCACTGTGTGCCGTGGTCCAGCCTGTGCACACTTTGTGAGCTGGATAGAGGAAGCCTGTGAAGGACCCATTTCTGAGTGCCCTCATGTTCTCCTGCTTTCTGGTTTTCAGGAGGGAAATCCAGGCAGCTCTCTCAGGTACTCCCTGATCACCATTCGTTTCCTTCAGGATTTCATATCTGGATTCCAATCATATATAATATACACACACACGCGCAGACAGTGGTACCTCGGTTCTCAAACTCACTACAACTCAAATTTCTTAAGTCGAACAAACTAGTTTGACCTAGAACTCAATCGAAATATCAGAAGTCGAACCGTGAACGCTCACCTAATATAAATTGTATGCGCCAAGAAATGAGTCATATTACAATGCAATTCTTACTTGAATGCCTTCTTCACAGACTGGACGATTAGCCAAATAAAGCAGCGCAACATCACTGTAACTAAAAATAAATAAACCACTAACTTACGTGTACTATTAGAGCATTTATGTCCATCCATTTTCCAAACCGCTTATCCTACTGGGTCGCGGGGGGTCCGGAGCCTATCCCGGAAGCAACGGGCACAAGGCAGGGATCAACCCTGGACGGGGGGCCAGCCCATCACAGGGCACACTCACTCGCACACCATTCACTCACACATGCATACCTATGGGCAATTTGGCAATCCCAATCAGCCTCAGCATGTTTTTTGGACTGTGGGGGGAAACCAGAGTACCCGGAGGAAACCCCACGATGATACGGGGAGAACATGCAAACTCCACACACATGAAACCCAGGCAGAGACCGGGACCTGGGTCCCAGAGGTGTGAGGCAACAGTACTAACCACTGCACCACCATGCCACCCCTAGCATTTATGTCATTTATTTAAATTTTATTTTACCAGGTAAATTAACTGAAAACCAGTTCTCACTGCTTTACGTGATATTCGGGAGAAATAGCATTTTACGCACCAGATCTGCCTGGGATACAAACGTCATGCGTATCTTCAGCCAATAAGGGCAAAGGTGTGTCGTCACGGAGGCGGTTCCAGTTTGTGCAAACGGGTGAGAGGTCGCAATGCATCTAACCGTTATGCATTGCGTCAGGATCAGAATGCGTTGCTTTAAGCCAGCGCTGTAAGCAAGTCGAACGCACCCAATGATCGGATTGGGGAAACGAACTGAAACGCGGTTAACAACAACCAGAAACAGCTGCTCACATGGGGATCCCACACAAGGTTAATGAGGGGGCGTGGCACACAGAAGGAGTGGACGATCAGGGCAGGGGTAATGTTGGGATAAGATCTTTATTGTTTTGGAAACCATTAAGAAAAAAAGCTCTTCTTGTTTTATCCTGTTCATTTTGTGTTTAAATGCTAAAAAAACAAACATATTTAGGTGTAATTTTGGGGGGCCGGGAACCAATTAATTGGTTTTCCGTTATTTCTTATGGGAAAAATTTTATCAGAACTCGAACTTTTTAGGATTTGATCCGGAGTCCGGAACGGATGAAGTTCGAGAAACGAGGTACCACTGTATGTATGTATGTGTGTGTGTATATGTATGTGTGTATATGTATGTATATATATATGTATGTATATATTTTATTAAAACACTTGTTTCCTCCATTGATTTATCTTAAAAAAGCGTCCTCTGACCCAAGAGAGAGCGTCAGCTCTCATATTTATTTATTAAATTTGGTATAGTGACGAGGATCCTATTGTAGCGGGTGACTCATGCTAATGCTTGCCGTGGTACCACAGAGCGATCAGCGAGGAGGAGATGGCCCACCTAAAGGAGCAGCGCTACGCCGCCATCTCTGACAAGCAGACGTTGGTGGACGAGCGGCTGCGGGCTGAGGTACAGTGGGGGGAGTCCGACAGACGACCTGGGCTTTGTTTGAAACAGGATGGGCTTCCATCTGAGGACAGCACTCTTTGTCACAGAGCCATAGGGTAAACCTCAATTTGCGTATTAGATCGTACTCATGTGCCTGTTTTACATCATCTTCCATTACCGAAGACCAGTTCCAGTGCTAAGAACACAAGTACAGAGGACAGTAAAAATCCCTGGGTGTCATTCTTGCCGCCCCCCCTTTTTTTTGAAGGGTACATCGGCTGCATCCTCACCAAACAATACCAATATCATGATTCACTGCACCCCAACTTTGTTCTTGGGAGGCTAGTTAGCATGACCGGTGTTGCCAAGACCACAAGTATTGGTATTGAGATTCACCCATATAGTGAGAACTCGACTAATTCAGTCAGCTCATTATTGTTTATCATTGTTCTTGATCACATGACCAATCAGTAAGTTGATCACATGATTAATGAACCAATAGGACACTTTTTGGCCATGGAGAACTCAAACATTACTGTTAATGTTCTACTTACGGTAAAGTCATTGAGTGTTTGATTTCTATTGGTCATTTATTAAATAAGCAATTACCTTTAATGTCTTAAGTTTAGTTTTTGATTTTGATTTCCAGCAACATTTTTTATTACAGCTCTGGATTTTAAGTATGTTGTTTAATAGATTCTCAGAATCCTGTATTTTAAATAATTGTGATTAAATACCAGCCACCAGAGCAAATTCACCATATTAGTGCTCTCTCACTACAACCCGTAATTCACCTTTTGTGGCCTTAATTTTCTCCTTTTTCTGTCATTTTTTGACCACCCGACCATGTGGCGCTGTTATTCCCACACCCAGTTAGCGGCAGAGGAGGAGAGACTGAGGCAGGAAGAGGAGGCGGAGTGCACGGCCCAGCGAGAGGCGTCCAGGAGGGTGCGGGAGAGCAGGTGGCAGGTGAGGCCCCGCAGTGCTGAGGGCGCTCTCTCACACCTCCTCAGTGCCCCCCTCGGCTCACTCAGCCACAGAGGAGGGGAGGGCCCATAGCGTCTCCAGTGCACGTGTGACACAACAGTCCCGACTCTGTCTCCACCTTCTCAGTTCATGGGTGTCAGATTATAGAATAGTGATACTTTATTCATGCTGGTGGGGAAATCCTCGTTTCCTATGTCCCTTCTTACACTCATTGAGACGTAAAGACACTTTTTATAGCACAGGGTCAGGCAGCATCCAAAGCCCCTGGCGGAACTGGGGATTAAGAGCCTTGCTAAAGAGCCCGACCGCAGCATCAGTTTGCCGGTCCTTGGATTCGAACCAACAACCTTCCGCTAACTAACTGAACCATACAACGACCGCCATGGGTTGGACCCCAGTGGCATCCTGGCCTTACTGCACATGTATGTCCTTAGACAGCCTGCAGAAGGACGGTGAATTTGGGTTTGATGGATTCAGATCCTCTAATGAACCCGATGCCATGACACTGCTCATACCCCAGGGGGCGCACTTCTGGGCTGAGATGAAGCATAAACATAACTAGCACTACTGTTGATCCTTATTCACACATTACTTTAATCCTGAATTTATAATATCTACTTTGTTTAGTCACTAATACTCTACTATATTAGAACAAATTTGTAATTAAACATTGATTGGTGCTTCCCAGAGAAAAGAAAAGTCAGTAATTTTTAAAATAGTTTTGGGTAACAAGCTGTACAACCGATTTTCCTGTGAATTTTTGGCGTTTTAACACAGCAGGCGCAAAGCAGGAACACCAGAGCAGAAGCTGGAAGCTGTGGAGATCCTCAGACAACGTGAGTAGATGGTTCTAAACTTTGTTGATCTGATCTACTAGGCATCAATGAGCTCTCCATACAGTCTGATTCAAAATGATTTTTTAAATTCAAAGATTCATTCGTAGCTTAATTAGACAATTGACACAAAAAAATTGAGCTGTAAAGGCAATTGAGCCAAACTTAGAACTTCAAGCTGTAATGCCATTACCTTTGCTGTTTTGATTACCAGGGCCAAACTTCTAAATATTAGAAAATTTACATGAGAAACCTTTAAAAAGTAAAGCTGCATTCACTTCTGCAGAATTCCATAACATATTTTAATCACTCAGGATTTTTTTTTTTTTACATTCAAATATATTTGAGACGAAATAGATTTTTCTAAAATGCGTTAAACGTGACTTAAAGTGTTACACGTGTAAAGTGTTATGTAGAAACTGAAATGATCACCCTGCAAAGAGGAAATGTTAAACTACCATTTTTAACGATGTACCGTCTACGGGATGCAAACAGACAAGTGTTTTACAGACTTTGTGACTTTTAGGCTGGTGGCAGAGAGCAGTACCGGAGCCCCCCAGCAGGAGGCACTGAGGAGTAGTAGTAAGTCCAAGGGCATTCGCATTTAAGCCGAAATTGTTCGTTACAGACCTGTTGCTTTCAGCTACATTAGACTGCATTTGGCACACGCCCGCCTGGCTTCACCCTTTGATCTTCACGTAGGCATTGCTATGGCAACACCCAACACTGAGAGCGGTCGTGAACTCATCAGCAGAGGGCAACGTTCCCTGAATGACGATGAATTTTCAGAGGACCTGGAGTGGGATGATGAGGAAGGTGAGTGGTGGACATTACACTGTCCACTAAACTGTCGTGCTTTAATGTACATCTCTGCGCTCATTTCCACTTTAAAGTCTAGTGGGAGCAACATTAAGGGGGGGGGGGGGGTCAAAAGAGCAGCCAAATTTAAACAGAGGGAACAACCTTATCATTAGCCAATGGTATGTTTTGAATCGGTGAGTGAAGGGGTTAGGGCCAATCAACTTTCAGCAGTGGCCTTGTGGCTCCGCCCTTTTGAACACCCTTGATATCAAAACCTTAAAACAGTCTGGACCTTGTTTTAACTTCACGCCGCGCTGTGTTTACATTCGACAAGCTTTCTGTTCTGAAAAGAAATGTCTTAAGTATGGGCTGATATTTGTGCCACTAGAAACTGAATTTGAATTTTATATATTTGAATCTGCATTACAAAACTGAATCT
>JABFEA020000116.1:1042062-1053554 GCA_019775915.2 Cyphomyrus plagiostoma
ATTGAAATTGAATTTCAAGACTGAATTTTTCGAGGTAGGATAAATGCTCTCTCGAGTTACTGGAATTCAGATTCAAAATATTAAATTCAGATTGAGTTTTGTAATGCAGATTCAAATATATAAAATTCAAATTCAGTTTCTAGTGGCACAAATCTCAGCCCATACTTAAGGTACTTCAGACAACGCCCGGACAACACAAAATGAAGTGTGTCGGTGAAAACCGTCTGCCGCATGCTTAAAACGACACCACCTTGTCCGCCACAAGCCTAGAGGGTGCAGAATGTTTTCGATGCGGTTGTCCCACGTCAAGAGTGCAAATAAACATATTGCGACGAGTGAGTGAGTGAGTCACTTTACTAAAAGAAATGACATCACTTTTAAAATGGAAGTTGGTCTAATACTAGCTGCAACACAGAGTTTTCACAGCACTCTTGACGAAGCACGCACATTATGGCTAACTATACACAGTTTTGACATTTGCTATGTACAACATAAATACACAAATGAAATTACACTATTTACAGATGCGTACGGTGCAAAGCATGCTGGTAACTACATAATTAGTCCTGCTGACCAATCTTGTGCCATCCCATTTATGCCAGCCAGTCGTGGACAGTGGGTGGGATCAGATCAAACAAAAAAAGTTTGCCTTGGGGACCATACACAGGTGTTATGCCGAAAACGCTGTTGTATTGGTCAAACTACGTAGATTCCGTCAGTTTCTCATTTGGCCGTCCAAGTCTTTGAATCCCTGCGTTTGCCATACCTCGGGCAAAGCATACAGGAAGATCGCTCTGTGCTGTGACATGCACGGGGGAGTAGCAGGGCTCGTATGGCCATGAAAATCATGGAATTACATGGGATATCTGAGATCTCTCTCTCTGTCTGTCTGTCTATTCGCTCTCTCCAGCAATATCTCGATTATACTTTCCGAATCGCTGCGGGTCCTCCGTATGGAAGGTCGTTCAGGCAGAAAAACGAGAGGAAATACATCCCGACACGGGATTTTCCTACGCAACACTGGCATTAAAATACGCGTTTAAAAATCTGTGATGACGTGTTTTTATACCACATCAACATGATAGAAATCTGCATGTTAAAAAGAACGTCTTTCAGTACTAAGTACTAAAACATTCAAGGGCAAATGGTCCAGTCTGTAATTCATTATATTGGTTGCTGTATCGTGTCTCTTGTTACCATATGATAACATTTCGGCTTTTAGTCATAACCACTGATACTCAAAATTTGCAGAAATTTCAAGAAATAGGTTTATTGTTTTGTCTGGTAAGCTGAGTAATATGCTCTCCTAGACACCAAACAACTAAATGCATTCATGTAGCAATGCAGATAAGTTTGTGGTTTGATATGTGGGTTTGATTCCTGACCCAGAATTCGCACGTGTGAAGTTTGCTTGGGTCACATCACATGCTCCAAGTAAGGGCAGCTAGGTGGGCTGGTGTCTGCAGATAAGCCTGATGTTTATCTTTGGGAGGGGCAGGCCTGCAAGGATGTGCAGTGACAGTGTACAACACTATATGGCTTGTTGGCAATGGGAGACCTCATTCAGGATATGGACGGCCTGACAATAGAAGCCTTTCCTCTGACCGCTTCTGATTTGTTATTCAAAGGTGTTTGTTGTGTCACTGCACTGGATTTCCTTCATATGCAGTGCCATCAATCACAGGAATGACCTAGACCTACTGGTCGTGCTCCCTGTAGGTGAACCCCAGGCAGAAATGCTCCAGCAGACTGGCGCCCGGGACCGTGGCACCTCCCTGGAGTGGGAGGGCGACTTCGTTAGCGCCCGCGCTGAGGACTGCGACGACCCGGAGTTCGACGGCTTCGTCAATCCCGTCCTGGATGCGCCGTCCTGGGACAGCGACCAGCAGGACAGATAGGCCCAGTGGGAGGCAGGAACAAAATGGGGACGGATTATAAAAAGCACCAATACCAGCCAAGGCACCAGTTTCAGCTAAGACTGCAGCGAATCCCAACCCATCCTCTAATAAGACAGAAAAGACTAGCCCTTTCCTTCAACTGGTGAAGGGCACTTGGTGAACTGGTGTGCACAGAAGGGACTAGTTATCGTTTATTGTCATCCTAAGGACTGAAGGGTTATTTAGTTATTATTCCGCTCGGAAAATAGTGGTCTTATTTTGTTCCCTTTTTATCTTGCTCCTCGTCCGAACTTTCCTTTTTATTTTAGCCGTCATTCCATTTAATTAGTTGCACTTCTGTAAATCTTTTTCTTGAACAGGGTACCCTAAAGGACATGGTGTTTTTGTATAAGAATCATGGAACCAAGTGGGCTTTGTAGAATATGGTCTACACCTAAGGTATTATACCCCCGTCTGGCCTGCGGTCTACATCACAGGATGTCTGTTCTAAACCCCTTTGTCCCTACCTTGTTTTGTTTGGCATCAGCCCAGTGGCCAAAGGCACCATCTTCTCAGAAATGGGTCAGCAGCCTTATGATAACTCCATGCAAAGGGGTCCGCCCCGACCCCAGTGCCTCGCCCAGCATAATCCTGCTGTGGTTATTCTTCCAAGCTATTGCCTGGAGCTTTGGGGTCCTCCTTGTCCGTGTTCAGGGTGGTCTGCTGTGCCAAACTGATTTGTCTTCTGGGCAAAGTAGCCCGGCTTGTAATTTCCAGGATGTTCTGCGGGTGGCTGTCCCACATCCTGATTGGGTGTAGTAGTGCCCCGTCACCGAGGGAGAGAGGGAAGGAGAGGGAGGGAGAGAGAACTGTATACAGCAAGAGGAATTTTAACATTTAACAAAAACAGCAGAATCTCTTAATGGGGTTTTCTGTTGGTTTCATTAGGCACAGACACAGTCCCTGGGTTAAAACTTCTTTTCCGTTACCCGTCTTGCATTCTAACGAGAGATAACATGGGCGGTGAAAACCAGAATGACTGATTGCTCATTACAGTCTCCTACCACTCCCAGAGTCACATCTCTTTCTGAATGTATGTACTGTAGGTTTCAGTTTTTGGTTTCTCTGTTTTATACAATATTTACTCTTCAAATGAACATCTCTTGCTTCATAAATCATCACTGAATTGCAAAGTACATTCTCCTCGTCTAGTCCTCACTAGTGTTTAGTATGTGCCATCTGATTTTCTGTCTTAAATTTTTATATTATATGAATTGTGCCATATTCCTCGCCCCCAGCATCAGTGTGAGTGCAATTCCGTGTAACAGGCTTCTGACTCAGCAGCACCGGCCAAATTTCCCGCACAACTCGTAGATCTCGATTCCCGGTACAAATACAGGTGCCCTAGGCCTGCTTTGTAACTGTACCCGTCTTTAGCTCGTGTGTGGTTAGGTAGCGGTGCTCCCAGGAGAAATCAAAACACACACCCGGGCTGAGACTCCACCAGGGACGACGGCAAGTTTTGTGTGGGCAGATTAAACCTGCTACCTCTACACCAGAAGTCAAAAAGCATCTCCACAGTGCAGTTGTAGTTCACCTCTCCTAATATCACCCATCCATAACAGCAAATATTCTTCAACTAAAAAGAATGTTTATTTCTGTGCTAAATGATCAAACTACACTGGATGTTAATGGATGGTTGAATGGATGAACAAACCGCACTATGAATACCACAGTAACAAGTCAGTTTAGCACACTAGTTACAAGTCCAAACTAAGAGGTGGGCCATGTCCAGTCAAACAACTGATGTCTGCACAGTCGTTTGCAACTGACATCCAATTAATACCTGACATCTTGTAAGTGGTTAGAGGGTAACAGTTCTTTCTTTATAGAGTATTCGGGAGATACGGCAACAGTTGTTGTAGCTAAAAATTACAAATGAATTGTTTATGTTTATTCACGGCAGGACTCAAGTCTTCATGATTCAAGATTCAAAAAATGTATTATCATACGTGCACAGAATTGGTCTTTTTTGCAGCAGAGTCAGAGAACAACAACAGTACAGTAGATGGCAGACAAAATATGCACCCGCCACGGATAAAAATATTAACGTAAAGGGAGAAAGTAGTTACTAATGTAACTCCAGCACCGTTTCTCAAATAAGGGTGAATGTGGGAGGTGCAGGACAGGCCACTTTCCTCAGACAGTACAGATGGGCTCGTGTTCATTCCAGTAAGCACCCTTCCATGAGTCCTGTATCTTCCCGAAGGCCCGTAATTCCCAAGGTTTCACGCTGCCGAATGCTATCTGCCGAGAGGCAACGCGGCTGCCCCTCGTGCTTCGCGTTACACAAAGCAGTGTGCTGGATAGAGCCTACTGGAAATAAAAAATTAAATCAAAACTCAGTATCTCAGGCTTTATATTGTGGCTGGACTTTGTGTCGGGCCTCGTTTCCATGTGTGTGTGCGCGTGATCAGTCATGCAAAGCATATCTACTATACTTAGTGGAAACATCATTTATTATTTAAAAACCAGGCACAATATGCTTAGATTGCCATCTCCATAAACTCAAAGTCTGCTGTGCTCTAAATGCGAATGTGGTAAACATCCATCCCTAGCACCCAAAAGCACGTGGAATTTCGGCACCATAGTATTTGTGCCCGTGTAACTGTAACAGTCACTCACATTTTCAGAAATAAACATTCGTTTGGTGTAGGACAAGCATATTTTTTTAGGAAGCTAATGTGAAAACCGTACATTTCGTATACCAACGGGTGATTCGGCATAAAAAGGTAGGGCTATATGTACATGGTAACAACCAAGACATTGTTATACAAATTAAATATAAACTTTTTAGGGTTAAGTACATTCTTTCATTTCATTTTGATAGATTTAGACTACATTCACATTAAAGAATGTGAAATGCTGACTGGTGGTCAAAAACAACAATAAAATGAATAAAATAAAAGTCATCTTAAGCAGAGGGACTATATAAGGGACTAGTTCCTGGGTTTTTGCAGTTTGTGTAGCCTGCCTCCACTTTACATGCACTAAATTACGCTGAACACCAAAAACATGAATTCGCCAGTTTGAAGGGTGAGGTCCGCCACAAATAACACGTTTAACACAGCCGAACAGCAGACCCCCCCCCCCCACACCCATAACGGAACACATCTCCTGTCCGTTAGCTACTAAGTTTCATTTGTGTTGAAGAAGAGAGGGGGTGCTCCAAGTTACCCCTCCCAAATGGTGCTCAGTGGGTAGAATGATTTCCACGCAACCGCTGGGGGTTGGGATTAAATCCTGCTCTCCGTATCACAGACATGCAGTTGGCTGACTGGCATCTCCATGTCGCCCGCTGTGCGCGTGTGTGCCCTGCGATGGACTGACATCCTATCCAGAGTGTTGCTATGCCCGATTATACTCGTCACCCTGTACTGCGTACATATTTGGATGGGAGAATGGAGTCATACCTGAACAATTACATCAACCCTTGATTCAACTGTATACATTTTAAAACAATACACCTTTATCAGGTTTAAAAATGACTTGGATCTCCTCCCTCCAAATCAACCCTTAACATTCAGTAATCAATCTAATTAAGGGTCCAATAAGAGATTCATCCGTGTTTTCTATCGGTGAGATACCAGTCGGAGAATAGAGGCAAAATGTTTTCATTTTTGCGTCTACTTCTGGATGAAGATAATGACGAGGCACAGGACTCCTACCAACCCAAGAGCCTGCAGTCCGAGGAACCCGAGCATGAGCCAGAAAAATATTATCACCACCGGGTCCACAGTCTTCTCCCCGAAAACCACCTGTGAGAAACCCAGACTACGAAGACATTTGTTGAGCTCCCCAAACAAGGTGCCCAGCCTCTGACAGTCATCCGACCCATGCCTGGAGGCGCCGGCTTTACTCCTGTCCTCCTCCTAAGGGAATGGAAAGTCCCATTAATAAGCCGCGCTCTCTCACTTCCTTTTTATTGACTGTGGGTAAACCCTAAAAACTGCTTTACACACACACACACAGCCAAACGCAAAACAACTGTCGTAAAGTGAAATTAACGTGGATTTCCGAGTGAATTTCCACAATCCGAGTAGGTAAACAAGAAAACACCTACTAATAAGTAGCTACTGTACTGAACCTAAACTAGATGCGCCTGGCGTACAATCCCCTAAATTTAGGATAAGCGCGGAAATGGTATCTGACGGTAATAAACCCGCAACAATAAACCTGTTTAATCCAGTATAAACGGGACGATCTGCGCGAATGGCAATGCAATTTTGATTAAATAGGCCTACTACATATTCACCCAGAAAAATAGTTTTTAAACAACAACAACAGTTTAGTTCATAACTTAAGCGCATTTCATATTCACGTCACACGCTTGTACGGCTGCTCATATATGATATACTCATGTTGGTGTTTTACCTGGTCTTGTAAGGCATTATGCGTGTGATCCCTTGTACTATTTTCCCGTTCTTGGAGATCAAGTCGGTTGCTGATATTAGGGTGTAAATCGGAGGACATTTCACCGGAGGGCAGGGGGCGCTTGCGGGGTGCTCCTCCAGGTGCGGCGGTGACAGCGGAGATCCCGCGGCCGAAACGTGCGCACTTCTGCGCTCCCCCTCCGCCCACGTCACGGGGAGGAGTGCGAGCTCGGCTGGCGGGGGCAGGACTGTAATAAGCCGGATCCGGAGCTTCCGCGGCCCCACGACTCAGGCAAACGCGGCCAGGAGGCCATCCGACGCCCAGCAATGGCAGTAGCGCCTTATAACTTAAAATCACCAAAAGAATCAGGACGTGGGAAATTATAATGACTTTTCCTAGTCGCATTCAACTACTTATTTAAAACGTTTTAAAGCAGACATATTAAAAGCCATCGTGGTTTGAAAAAATAGTTTTTATTATTATGAATGCATATTAAATGTACCCAATAACTCAATAATATTTCATTGGTGATTTTAAGAAAAATTAGTAAAAGTCAGCGACGTGAAAGGAGCAATAGCGACCAACAGATGGCGATGGTCGCCGTGGTTTTTAGCCCTGCACGTCATCCGATGAAAGATTATGTCACGCGTATTCAAAATAATGAACATCCGCCGCATAATAAATACTATTAAGTAATTATCATTATGAATAAATGACATAAAAAGATTTGTACAATTGGATCGTACGCTTATCTTTAACGGTTTATGTTATAAAGCATAAATTACAACATTTCTTAAGCAACAAGTGGTACTGCCTGCAAGGTTTACACTGGCATTTCAAATAATCCTAAAATAGTACTTGTGTAATTTACTTCGCACTAAACCATGCCAAAGTAGATTTCATATATATATATATAACTGATATTTTCTTTTTCTCATTAAGTTAATGCATTTTCTCTTCTTTACACATGACTAATTGCTCGTTTTCGGATCCGCCTGTATTGCCCTGCACTGCCCGGCTAATTCCCCGGACCCCGGGCGACCTGATCCACCCTCGCAATCCCTTTGCTAATCCGGGCTCTGTCTTTGTGCGCTGCGATGGCCGGACGACCGTGATTTGCGTGTGCATGCTGTCTGGAGAGGTGTCGTCGTTTAAAACCCTGCGATGACCGCTTTCTCTCTCTCAGATAGGAGAATTTTGCACCAGTCTCCTTGATCATGCCTGTCCTGGTTTACCTCCATGTCTTCCTAAGCTTCTTCTTCTTGCGGGTGGCCTGTACCTTCTGCCCATCGCAGTGTACCTGTACAGACCACCACCGCTCCGATGGGACAAGCACGAGGTACGTGGGGCCCACTTACGCCTGATTGTCTCTGACGTCACCTTGTGTGTTTCTGTAAACAAATCGATTGCTCATCATTTTCCTTTCTAATTGGTTGATCTATGCCATTCTCAAAATAAGCGTTGTTGTATAACTGTATCAGAAATAAACAATGCAATAAACTATAGATGTAAACGTGAATAAGTCATTTGCAGAGGTTGTTGCGTAACAGAAGGAATATTTACGGTTTAATGTTACCGTGTTTGCTGCGTACATTCTACTAATCTCTAATCCACTAATACAGCACTCCATCTGGACTGTAGATGTTAGGCCATGTCGGTTTATGAGTAGGCCAATGCCTTAAAGTTCTAAATTGTTTTTGTTAGATTTCAGTGTCCTAAAATATAAACCTTTTTTTGCTTGGATAGGCGATGTTTTTAGAAGCCCCAAGGTTTCACAGCCAGATGTTGCTTGCATGTCTTCTCTTGCCCTGGGAATTCCAGGAGGTCATGCTCTTTTCACAGTGTTAGCTCCCTCTTCAAATCCACCTTCAGCGTATTTAGTCCTTATTTTCTTTAGCTTTCATCTCTCATTGAAATTGGTTTGTACAAATTTTAATATATATATTTTCTTATTATGCAATGCTTTAATTCCATCCCTTAATCCTGCGAGATCCCTTTATTTTAGCTGTCATAGATAAACCTGCAGTTGGTTATAGCATGTAAACCCAAATGCTTAGTTGCCAGGAATTGTGAAGGATTTGTTGTATCTGAGAAACTGATGTTTTATCATCAATCCACCATTGTCATTAGGCATTAGTGGAAACATCTTCTCCTAAACTGATGCCCCTTTGCTATCCCTGAATGTTCTAATGTTGTACTTCTGGTCATTGAATACTCTTTAGTAGGTCCTTGGTTTGTTTGGGAGATGTTGTGCAGCTCCTGCTCCAGTACTGCTGACACTCGTACCTGGGCCTTCCTTAGACGCTCAGCCCAGCTGCACTTATTGGCACCGTTAGGTCCGTTCACCCGGGGCTGTAGCCCTGATTTTAATCCTAGTCCTGAGTATTTTGGCTAAGATGCCAATCGTCCTTCAAAAGCAAAGAAAGTCAAGCCCCAAGTAAGCCTGATTTAGCCCCTGATCTTTTCAATAGCTAGAAGCTCCCCTGGCTGCACTTACGCCCAGTTGACGCTGTGACAGCATGTAAGTTTGCGGTGTGCTATTTGCCTCATCTGTATGTCACTTTGAACAAAAGTGTCTGTTAAATGTAAGTGTCATGTTTTGCTATTATATGAAAATTTTGGCCGTGATCTTGACACAATAAGTATAACATGGATGAATTAATGATATATTGCTCTAAAGGAGATTGTGTAAGAAAGGTTTGCCTCTCAACATTGACCTGATTATCAACCGTCTCTACAAGTATAGCGCAAAGTTGGTATCCTTGCTAATATAATAGGAAAAGTATTCATTCCAGCCATGTTGAAGCCATTATTCAAAGTGATAGGTTAGCCTTTAGCATATTTACAAACAAGCTGGAGTAAAATGATTGCTGTACCCTCTCACTACGAAATGTAGCAGAGTTGGATATTGTGACTGATACTGAACATTCACGCTGTGCCCAACCCCCCCCCCCCCCCCACGCAGATCTGTGCTGTGCGACGACCCCGACATGTCAGACGTTCCAGCCAACATCCCCATGGACACGGTTAAGCTGCGCGTGGAGAAGACAGCTGTCCGCCGCATCCCCGCCGAGGCCTTCTACTACCTGGTGGATCTGCGCTACCTCTGGGTGACCTACAACGCCGTGGCACTGGTGGAGCCCAGGAGCTTCTACAACCTGAAGGAGCTGCACGAGCTTCGGCTGGACGGCAACCAGATGACCTCCTTCCCGTGGGAGGAGCTCCGCGAGATGCCCCGCCTGCACACGCTGGACCTGCACAACAACCGGCTGAGCACTGTGCCGGCCGAGGCCGCCCCCCTGCTGGGAAACATCACCTACCTGGACCTGTCCAGTAACAAGCTCACCTCGCTGCCCCCTGACCTCATGGACATCTGGCCCCCCTTCTCTGGTGTGATATGGAGCTCCAATGCCTCCCAAAAAGTGGTACTTGGTGAGCTGCAGCTATGGCTCACTAGGGGGTGCTGTACCCCTGCAGTGAATAGAATAGAATAGAATAGAAGCTTGTGGGAGTTTTACTTATACAAAGATGTTCTGAGGGCAGAAGGAAGAAAACCAGATTGTAGAGGAGGCGGGTCCAAGATATCTGTTTGCTTGGTCCCGCCTTCCCTAGTTGCTTGGACCCACCTCTGCTACAATGCAATTGGTTCTGAAAGATAACCAATCATTCTTCCTTCTGCCCTCAGAACATCTTTGTATAAACAAAACAGAATAGAATAGTGATACTTTATCGATCCTGTGGGGAGATTCTTCGCTTTGCTCCTTCTTGCTGTCCATGAAGCTTAGGGCCGTGTTTCTCAAACCAGTCTTCAGGGACTGCATGTAGATTAACATCATAATCAAGATGAAGCAACGTCAGGTTAAGGGCGTTGCTCAAGGGCCTAATGGAATAGGGTCACTCTGGGCATTCATGGATTTCAACTAGCAACCTTCCGATTGTTTGGCATAGATACCAAGCCTCACAGTGATTACCCCGCCTGCTGGGAGCTGGGAAGGAGCAGAAATGTGGACCATCCAGGGGGTCCCTGAAATCTGGTTTGAGAAACATTGGCTTAGGGGTCATAGTGAAGGGGCAGCACCTTGTGTGATAAGGAGCCCCCATTGGCACTGATTCTGTCACTGTACGTTTCTGTGGCTACCACACTAAGTAATTAGAGGTTAGGGCCCACAGACATACGGTTATTCTGCCAAGACTGGGCTAGAACCAGCAGGCTTCAGATCACAGGCATAGAGGCTTGGCGCACTCAGCCACACGGCACTCTGAAAGGGGAGCTTGTTTGCTTGTCAGTTGTTTTCCCCCCACTATTGACTCAGCTGGGCCTCAGAAGCTATGTTTGCAGCCATGGGTCATTGTATGGGGTTTGCAAGTTCTCCTCATGTTCATCTGGGTTTCGGGTTCTTTGTTCAGTCCAGTAATTGGTTTGGTGAATTATCCTTTCTAAACTGCAGTTAAACTATATAAACGCAGTCCATTTAAACTGCCTATAGTGAGTGGGCAGTTATGTATCAATATCCCTTGATCCCACTGATATCCCTTCATTGGTCTCTCCTGTCTGGAGGAATGGATGGATGGACTTTGCATGTCATGAATGACACTACAAAACGCCTAGGTCATAGTTTCATTGATTAAAAATGTCACACTAGCTAGTCAATTTACGCAAAATTAGATTGAAAATTGCCTATAAATACTAAATTATAGCCGATGCATATTAAAATATGTTGACTTGCAAACAAGCCTTTCAAAGATTTCATTTATCAAAATACATACAACTATTACACAGATGGCTGCCATTGATCTCTAAATATAATGCAGGATGGAGGACAAAACCTTGGTTTCATACTTGGGGGTTTCTGATGAAATAGTGTGCTGAGGTCTTTGGGGCCTATCGCCGTGGAATGTTAACGTGGGGGGGTTAGAGCAGACGTAGCCTCTGTTTATCCCCTTACCCCTGGCCATTAGCCCTCCACCCCTGTGGCCTCAGCACTCACGACGTCCATCGATTCCACCCCTGTGGAGATTAATGGGGTGCTTGAGGTCTGACCTTGCAATCTGCTGAAAATAGATGGGTGTGGAGAGGTAGGGAGAGGACATGGGGGGGGGGAGCAGCAGAGTTTATGTGAGGGCCCAGAATACAGACCTCTGTGGGGCGGAGCCTGTAGGTTTCTGTCTCAACCCTATATA
>JABFEA020000116.1:1053867-1066921 GCA_019775915.2 Cyphomyrus plagiostoma
TATATATTCTGATGAATTGCTGTGTGTGTGTGTGTAAATATATATATAGCTATACCTGAGAATGTTCACAATGCCAATTAATAAAAAATAATAAAGGACATAAATATAGAACAGAGTACCAGAATGCTCCATTAGGTTCCATTTTTGTCCAGTGATGAAGCTAAGCATTTAATGGGAGCGATGCCAAATGGAGATTTCGTGTCTGTGGTCGTCCCCTGGTTAAGCACCCGGGACGGTAAGCTGGTTAGCAGGGCCTTGTAAACAGATTTCCAGCACACTCCTCGTACCAGTGATTTGTCTTCTTGCGTCAGGCTGCTCTCTGCCGATGCTGAGCTAAGGCTGCGATATTTAAGCGTATGTGGAACTTCTCCCAGAAAAGCGGCTTCACACCTCATGCCGTGTGTGTTTTTCCTTTGTGTACACAAGTTTTATTCAGGTGCTCTTATTTACTTCCTCCGAATGTGGTCAGGTGAATTTGCAGGCCTATCGCTTCATTCCCCTTAGCGTTTACTCTGTGTTTGTCCTGTCTACGGTGCAGCCATAAGACCATAACTGCGAATTAGATGAGAGAACTGCCGCTTTGATGTTATCTTTCAGCGTTAATCACGTGCAAAAGCTAAAAGCCATAATTTTCAAACCTTGGTAAATGGTAACGATGCTTACATTCTGTGGCTGTGTCTCCGGGTTTGGCTGGAGACAGTTTTAGATTAAAATTTCGGATCTCTTTGAAGCCGTGGCCGCGGTTACGCCTAGTCCAAATATTAACCCAAAGCAGAGAGCATCAAATATTAACCATGGCAACAGAGTAGCGCATCTGTTTGCCGAAGGCACCAAGCTGTGCATTTAGAGGGAAAACACTGATAAGGAGGACGGCTTGTGAGATTCCCTACATGTACTTGTCTGTTGACGTCTGGAGACATGAGCAGCAAAGCCGGTTCACATGTGGTAACCCCCCCCCCCCCGAATACTCATGGCAGCCCCTCGCACAGGTGAACTCTCCAGTCATCTGGGTTTTGAAATGTGGACTCTGAGTCGTAGATACTATGGGTTTCAGAAGATTAACATGATTAGGAAGCAGATCAGTGTAACGTCAGTTGTATTTTTTGACCTCATGCCATGCTTTCCGTGTTCATGTGACATGGCTGAAAGATTTTTTTTGTCTATAGATGGGAAGCAACCACAGTGTGATTACTGCCTCAGAAATTTCCAGAATACCCATAGCTTGCTGTAAAAGAACTAGTCCTGGTCTGCAAGATTTGGGTGTTTTTTTTTTTCTTTAGCAGAATTTATAAGCCAAGGACCTCTCCATTAAAGGTGTATCATACCTCATATGCTTACCTCGTTGCTATAGTTGAATTAATCACTGAGTGATCTGCAGGAAAACATTCTCATGCTCCCACTTTCAGGCCTTCAAGACAACCCATGGGCCTGCGACTGCCGGATCTCCAAGCTGATTGAGCTTTCCAAGATGACGGAGACATCAGTGGTGCTGCTGGACCAGCTCCTGGCCTGCAGTGGTCCTGAAAAGCTGGCTGGCGTACTGCTCTCTCGGGTCCAGCTGGACCGCTGTGTCAAGCCGACGGTCATGACCTCTGCTACCAAGATCACGTCGCCCCTGGGCAGCAATGTGCTTCTGCGCTGTGATGCTACCGGTCTTCCAACTCCCAGTCTCATCTGGACCAGGTCCGGCGGCCCGCCCGTCAACAGCACAGGTAATATCAGAGAGAGGGTCCACTCTTTCAGCTGTAACACTAAGCTTTACAGACAGCCATTTGACTGCTTGTACGCTATTGCATCATCTGATGTTCATCAAGCTAATTTTGTAGCCTTTGGTGTCATCCTCATGACAAGGGATACCATATTTCCGGGCTTCTCCGGACATGTCTTCTTCTTGGGTCCTTGTCCAGGCATCCGGGTGGTTTTTCAAAATTTGGCAGTTTAGCTCTGCAACCTACATGACCCAGTGCTGCAAGTTACAGTGGAGTACCAAGCGAAGGAAAAGACACCAATTTTCAATATACAGCAGACACTCAGTATCATCACACAGTCTTCGCAAGGCTTGCACACATTTTGCTTTAAAAATGAAATGATACGCACAGCTCTACATGTCACATTGCTCACGAGTGACATTGACTTTTGGAAACCGTCGGCACTTGGACATTTTATTTTTGATTTCGTGTGAACAGCAAATCACATAGTTTGCACCGTTGCAAACTTTAGCTTAGCATTTGTAACTTTTGTTGTAAAAGACTTATATGCACGTACATCATGTCAATTGTATGTAAATTGTAAAACGAGAGCTAACTGTAAGGTTACACTACGTCCAGCTTTCCCCGGAAGTGAATTTTCCATATTACAGTGCGGTTAGGGAAAAACATTAATATTCGTAAGAGAAGCGCTAACTTCTTAGGCAGTGAATGCAAAAACTTATTAATATTTATGACAGAGGTGCCACTGGATTGAGCATGAAAGCTCATTAACACTCTGATCTCGAGACTGGTCCTCTTTTTCGTCTCACCAAATATGGTACCACTACTCATGACCACGCACATCAAGACTTCAGAAATTTGAAATGAACTGTTCTGCTTCGAGTGCCACTACTCTGCATCCATAGCTAATCCTGGTGATACCCCTGCTATAGGCTGAAGTTTTGTCAGCTAGCACGGTTAACATTGACCTGCCCTTCCCTGAACTCCCAAACCAGCTACAGCAAGCTGACCCACAATATTAATATTGCTCAGGAATCTTTGCTGCTGCAATAGGTCTCCCTGAATGTCAGGTAGGATCAGCAGAGCGTAATAGATAATTAAGATTAATCTGTGGAGCTCAACTTAAATGTCTGTCTGAAGTACCTTGCATGCTGATCTTCCTATTGATAATTCTGAAGGACACTCAAATGTGACATTTTATCTCATAAGGAGAAATTGATTTTTTTTGCAACTTTCTGCTAATTCATGTCATGTCTTCAAAATTCAAAAATACACTAAATATTACAGGCAAGTCCTGGTCTTTGGGATTGAGTGTTTGCATGTACTCATTGATGACCTTTGAAGAATGGCGTTAGGACACCCAAATGATTGCCCAAACTACAGGTAATGAATATGACTGTACTTCAAGGTCTTTCATTGTTGGTCTTGCGTTTTGCTTCCTTTGGACAGTCGTTCAGGAATCTCCAGGCGAGGGGGTCAGATGGTCTATAATCAGCCTCAATGGAGTACAGTACAAAGATGCTGGGGATTATCGCTGCAAGGCCAAAAATTTGGCTGGGACAGTAGTGGCATCCATCACTCTTACGGTAGCAGGGGATATGGACCCACCAGCAAGTGGAGGAGGGTTCGCCCAGAAGTCTGGTGTGGAAAAGGAGGGACAGGCGGACTCGGTGCCTGTGACCCCCATTAACACCCAACATACCACCACCAGCACCCTTACCACCACCCTGTCCCCACCCCCCACCAAGAAACAGCCCCCTTCACTGGACGGCCAACAAGGGTCGCCTGCCAAAATGCATCAAGAGAACCTCAACAGGATGCCGCCACAGGACGAGAATTCCAAAGGGAACAGCACCAGGCTTGCCTTACAGAAGCCGTCCGTCAAGAACATCCAGGTTGTTGAGGAGAACACTGAGAGCGTGGTGCTGGTGTGGAAGGCCGATGTGGTCCCTGGCAACGTGCCACTCACCATAGTGTACTCCCCCTATGAGGAGAAGGTGAAACAGACGGTCACCACTGAAGTGGGTAAGGGAAAGCTAGCCTTGGAGGGCCTGAAAGCCAACACCAAGTACATGGCCTGCCTAATCGTCAAAGGGGGACAGTCAAGGCGAGACCAGTGCGTGAGCTTCTCCACGGCAAAGGAGGTGGCAGCGGAGGGCACCAGTCCCACGCTGATGATCGTCAGCAGCTTTGCATGCGTCCTTGCCGTGCCCATGATAGCTCTGCTGGTCTACAAGATCCTGTCTCTGTTTTGCAAGCGGAGGAGAAGCGCGAGGGAGAACGACCTCTCCAGGGAGACTTACGTGAAGTTCGAGACGCTGTCTCTGAAGCCAAGGGCAGCGACCAATCAGCCAGCAGAGCTGTGGACATGCGGACAGGGGCAGGATTCAGAGAGGATGCTCCTGTGCTCCAGATCCAGCATGGACTCCCAAGGAACCTGCAAAAGCGGAGGCTGCAAAATGGAGTTCTTCTGCTAGCCAGGATACCTACACTGCTGGTACTCAAGCCACTGAACACTGGCATGTTCTTGTGGATCCTCACATACATGGATTGATATGTTTGATGACCAGTTTTAAATGTGTTCTTAATTGAGCCTTAATTTTGATGCAAACCTTCAACTTGTTGTCCTAGCACAGCATTTACATCCATCACATTGCTTAATATTTTCTGGCACAGTGATTATTTGTGAAAATGTTGAGTTAACCTCATACAAAAGTTATTTTTGTATGTTGGGTTTTTCCCAGCATTGCAAAAGCACATATTCCCAGTTGTTATGAATGGATGTTACTGTAAACTGAGGGGAAATAGAAGAGCAGTAATGAAAAAAGCTGTGTGCTGAGTTCAACGTGGGGTCATTGAAATGAGGATGGATATCTTACTCAAGGCGTAACTGTACAAAACCACCGGAAAAGGGTTAAAAGCAACGGAGGACTGATTTGTCTGAAAAGTATCAGACTTAAAATAAAGAGGTTTGTGTGTGTATGTATATATAAAGTCACTATCCCACAATGCATTTCTGCCCTACGGCAGGGTGACTGGTGTGCCTGCCAGCACATGCTGTTCCAGTCTACGCTCGGTCCCGCGGCGCGATTGTGGCACCGTCTGGGGGAGCTGCTGTTGACGGAGGAATCCAGCGCTATGAAACTGGTGTTAAGTTTTCTGAATTTCTTTTGAAGAGGGCTGCCTGATCTTTGAGGATAAGATGTAATTCCTACCTGCTGTAACCCAAACATTACGTATGACTATTTTTGGTCCACTCCCTATATGCAATTACAATAATTAACATCACATTTACCTTCAAACTTAGGATCTGAATTCAGAGCTTACATGATTAAGCATTACTTTCATAATACTTAATTCATATTTAAGTTGAGTTCATTTTTGTAAAGCAAATATATCATCAAATTTTCATACGTGAATTGACATGTATCTGGTTTGCTTATTATACCTTGAAGTCTTCCATATATTTTTGCATTATACGTAAACATTTTAAATAATTACTTCAGCTTGAGTGCGTGTTTAATTAACTGAATTTTTAACTGGTTAACGGAAACAAGTAAAACAACATTTTAATTCCAGAATCTCTGGAAATGTCTGATTACCAGGAAGGATGTATTAAAACTGTAACAATATTTTTAAAAATCGACAGTTTAAAATAAAACAAGTGGCTTATAAATGAAATTGAATAATACATTCGGCTGTGGGGCAGCCTGAATAACTCTCCCTGAACATTCGGCGCTTAGTCTTTAATTGGATTAATAGGTCTTTCGGCTTCGAGGCAAAGGAGGGCTCTGTCTTTCTCCGGTCTGGTTTGTCTGAGCGCCCCCTAGTGTCACCGTGATGGCGCTGCTGTGATATGAATCTCTGTGCTCTTGCCGCACAGTCTGATAAACGCAGGAGATCAGGTTGAGATCGCTGACGTGAAGGCTGGAGATGCACTTCCCTTTGAATTCCGTCTTAGCCTTAAGTGTTCACACACTTTGCTGTTCATCGTTTTACTGTCCTGTCTAGAGAAGACCGCAGTCTGTCACGTCCCAAGATGCCTTACGAATGGCTGATATACTCCTGTTAGTTCCCTTAATGGGTTGTAGCTCAAATTCAGATGTGCAAACCGGGTGTAAGTTCATCTTGTATATTCTGAACTGCGTGTTAATGTTATTTTTAAAAAATACTACAATGATACAGGAATTATTATGTAATATTGCACTGTAATGCCAATGGTGAATTGCTGTCTAATGTGCTTTTACTTCAATATATCATTGTTATAATGATTGTTTTCATTAAACAGGTTTCCTGTGAATATGAGTGTCATGGCTATGCTGTGTCTCTCTTTTTTTCTTTCAAACCCGAAGTGCCCGGTACCCCAGAGAGTCTGAAGCCAGATGCTTACCTTCCCAACGATCTGGTTAAGATTTATAGTACTTATGCTGCTTATGAATGTTCTATGAACGCATTGTGGAGATGCAGTGATTGTAAAGCATCACCCATTAATCTTAATCATCTGCGCCAGTGGCCTCCACAGCTCTCAAATGCGCGTTTAAGTGGGCACAGGCCTATGGGTGAAGCAACTGGGAACATGCTGTACTGCACTTTGGGCTGTCTGAAGTCAGTGCATGTATCTTAAGGCCAGTGGGTGAAGCCTAAGGTCAGTAAATGATTTGTAATGCTCCCAGTTAGCGAACATAGCCTGCCTGAGGTGGGAAGACCACAAACCTGTGTTGTCGCTGCTTCGGAGTTCATTTCCGGAGTGAGTTACGGCTAGTCATGGGTCCAGCGGTCATGTCAGTGGCGAAGACATCTTCTTATGAATTCCTTGGAGCTCCAGCTGCAAGCGTCTCGGATCTGCCAATTTCCGACAGCTGCCACACCTTCACTCACGCCACTCTCCAAGGTAAACACGCCATTCGCTTCATTCCCCAACCATCTTGGCACAGCTCGACATTTATTCTGCGGTGGCCGGTGATTAAAAAAATACGAAGATATTTTAGTTTACAATTTAACAATAGTGTTTTTTTTTCCCGAAGAGAGAAAAATGTTTCTAAAATGTTTGCAGTCAGTTGCTTCTGCACATTCCACACTCAGTCTTTTACTTATGCCTCATTAGCTTGTTAAGTCACTGATTTCTACTTCATATGTGTATTGGACAAATCATGTCATGGACTTCAAAACAAAAAACTGTATGCCAACACAGCCTAAGTCGGATTTGTACCAAAAACTTGATTCTTCCGTAACGGTTTTCATGAACAGAGTGGCCTCATTGTGCAGCCTGCTCGTGTCAGATGGGGGCCAGTCCTCCACCTCCGTCTGGATGGGTGATCTAGGCCTGGTTCATCCACGAGCCAAAGCCACAGTGACCTGCAGCCCAAGACTGTGTGCCTGGACTCTTCCCACCCGGCCGGGGGCCACCAACAGCAGCAGCAGGGGTGGGGTATTGATGGCAGTAGCTTATAAACGGAGGGCAGGGTTCAGGGTTGAGAGAGGGAGGGGGCATGTATGGTCACCCCAGGAACCTAAGAAAGGGAAGGCACATGGTTATTCACACAAACCCCCCCCCCCATTGACAGCAGGCAGGGGGCGGTGGCGATTGTGAGGAGGGAGTGGGGCAGGACAGGGTAGGCACTGGAGTGGGGGGGGGGTTATTTACTGCGACTAAGCTGCTTTGCCTCATTTCTTGCATATTCCGCATTCTGGGTCCAGCGCGAGACGAGCTGAGCAAGGAGAGGCCGCTGGACCTGCGACGTGTAAAATTCACCACGGGGGTGTCAGGCATTTCGAACTTTGGCTCCAAAACAGCCAGGCAGCCTAGGGGCTGCGGAGAGGAGGAGGCCGCAGCCGGCCGGCCGGAGCTCAGTGCCGCGGAGAACGCCGTCCAGGTCGCAGCTCAGGGATGCCGCCCTGCCCCTTAGTGCTCCTCCCCCGGGGCCCAAACAGAGACACGCCATCCTGGATTCTGGGCGCTTCCCCATGCCTGCACGCCCACAGCGAGGCATGAGCGACGCGGGCGACGTCAGCGACTTGTTGTTTGGGGTGCGGAGATTGGGGAGCATGCTGCTTGCTACACTTGCCACGCTGCTGGTCCACCTGGCGAGTGGCGGGGACCCCTGCAGGCCCGGAGGACAATCTGACACCGGCAACGGGTCCTGCCCAGGTGAGTAAAACCCACTGCAATAGCAACCTCCCCAGTTGGGGCTAAAATCTAAAAACTGACCTGTTTTGCTTACTAGTCAGGTCTGTGCCTTTCATTGCTAAGCATTGGTAAGCTAATACCTATAGCTAGCTGTTATATAACAGCCATAGAAATTCATTAAAAAACAATAAAAAAAAAAACACCAGTGGAATGCACCTGCTCTTAAGCATAAGGAATGAATTTTCTTACACATTTCTGTTGAATATAAAATGATTCATGCATGTGTCAGTGAGCCACCACCACATGGAATGCTGCTGGATGCACTATACTATTGTGACACTATATTGCCTTTCAGATTAAGAGCATGTTTGACTGTGGAGTCCATGTGCTGTTACTATGTCTTGGGTGAAATCTGTCAAAAAGAAATGAAATATTTTGCCACTGCATGGAAATTTGGGAGATTTATGTTATTCACACCGCTAATAACATTTTAATGCTTTTTCAGAAGTAATTATATTTATATTATTTTCATTGGGAGTTTGTCGGCACGAAGCAGATAAGATCTTCACGTTTGAGAGAGTCCTGAATGAGCAAAATTATTCTCCTGGAAAAATAGGCCAGATGAAAGTAAAATCGTGCGTCAGAGGGGCTGGTCTGGCTACGGTGTGAGGTGCTGGGCATGTGAGCTGGATCCCATCCCGCCTCACTGTCTGGAAGGCTCTGCTCTGCCATTGCTCAGGGTCTGCTCCCCTGAGACAGGGAGACAGGACCTACCCTGCTTGCCCTCTGTAGGGGAAAGGGGCTTCGGTTGGGGGACTGAGCCAGAAGCTTGTAGGATCTGCGCGCCACAGAATGGTATTTCACTTTTAGCTATCAGTAAGATGTTTTTCTGAATCAAAAATGGCAGAATGAAGACCCAGCTGGTATAAGGTTATGTATCGGTATCCATTATTCTTTTGAAGGAAGGAACAATGTGTTTCTACAGCACTTCCTGAAATGACGGTAAAGAAGCAGATCTCACTAGGTATTTCAGCTCACCACTCAAGAGATAAGCATGGCTGGTCTCCCATTTGCAAAGGACCCTTAAATTTGTTTGTCATGGCGCCCCAGCAGGGTAGTCCGTGGCCGATCCGTGCTGGTCCACTTGCCCCCTCCGCCAGGGACCCATCAGCTGGATACTTGCCTGTGAAAGTCCACTGAGGTTGAGCCTGTGATCACAATGGGGCCAAAATTCGAGGACCAGATATATGATTGATGTCCTGCTCTTTCACCACAGTGTGCGAGATTCTCATTTCGGCCCCTTTTTAATCATTCAGATTTTTCTTTTAAGCAGGGGCGTTGTTAGGCCTATATTGGGGTGGGGCTTTAGTCCCCCCCTCAAATAAATGTGTATTTATTGACTTAAGTCATGAATAGCTTTTTATATTATACGTGTTTGCCAGCCCCCTTTTCCATTCATCTCTAACTACATCCCTGCTTTTAAGTAAATTGGTCCTTTTGCCAGAAGGCCTACTACTGGACACACCTTCATCTGAAAGACCAAATCAGCCACTAGATGCTGGATGTTGACTCCTTTATTCTTGCTGGTATGGAGGTCTTCCTAAATTTATTAGATGTTACTTTAGAGTAGAGCATCATGTCTTATCAATATGTAAGTAAGGCTTCTTCCCATGTGCAATATGCACAGTGCTTTTGTAAACCTTACTTTGAAACCTAACAATATTTTCTGAAGGCAATGAGTAGCTCAGCATCCTCCTGCCATTTATGGTACACAATGCTGTGCATTACACATTTTTCCCATGACCTTTTAAAATGTCCGCGTGAGCTCAAAGATGGTATTTGTTTACACGGTTTCATTACTTTATATTGTTTAGCTAGCAGGTGCTGTTGCTAGGAAATGGAGGCTTTGCCCTTAAACAGCCCAGGCCGCTGTGAGTGTCGCGTCATTGTAGGTGTGAATGGACTCATCACTGAGGAACATTGATTTACCGCATTTAACAATGATGTCATTAGCGGAGCACAATAGGAGAGCCGCTGGGGGCGGGACTGGGGGGCGGGGCTGGAAAGATAAGTACAAATGTTCCATTATGTTCCTCCCTATGTCCGAACATTAACACATAATCTTATTATAGTCCTGTTCAGCTGCCCATTACCAGGACAGAGCACAACATTTCATTACCGTTTCAGACTGCACATTCTGGAATTCTCTAAAGCAGCCGCGTTCCTGGTTTGTATTCGAGCACATGTCTGTCAGCAGCATTGTCTTTGCTTCTGAAATGATTTCTCAGCTACTGGCTCATTTTGTGTTTTCAGTATAGCATGAGTCTCCTACTCGTTACTTATTCTCATTGCAATAAAAATGTCGGTCAGAACTTGGGAGAATGAAGTGGCAGCAGGTCGGTGCCACTGGGGTGTGTTTGACCTTTCTGTCCTTTCAAGGTCTAACCTCGACGACCTTGAATTGAAACCCCTGTCTCCCCGTGCCCCTCAATTAGCCCCCGAGGCCTATCTCATCTTCAGCTACGGCCAGGCCGTATTCCGCATCGGCGCTGACGGGGGGGCTCAAAGGAGGCTCCTGAGGGGCGCTGGGGCCGTAGCCCTGCTGGATTTTCACTACACGGATGGGAGGCTTTACTGGGTTGACACGGAGTCGGGGATCATTCAGAGGACACTGTTGAATGGGACACGTCGGCAGGTAGGCCTGGTGACCACAAGGGGGCGATATCTGGAGTGTGGCACCGTGACCTAAATCATACATCGTCCGATGGTGTTATGTTATTCACCATATGGTCTGGGTTACATCCTGGGGACCTCCACAGGCTCTTACGGACAGACGATTTAATGCAAAATGACATCCGTTGATTGCATTTGGAGTAGTATAAACGGTTTCAGTGACAATGTTTAATGTATTGTTGCATTAAATATGTGCTTTTCCACATGACTGCTGCTGTTTGTGTTATGTGCTTCACGTGTAAGTCACTTCGGAGAAATGTACCTGCTAAATATGTGAAATGTATAAATATAATGCAAGCGCCTTTATGTGCCTTTTTGTTTATATGTGCCCCAGAAAGTTCACTCAGCAGGAAGGGGCATAGCAGGATTTGCTGTGGACTGGATCCGGAACCAACTGCTCTGGGCCAATCGAGACAAAGGAACAATAGAAGGAATCGGTTCAAATGGGAAAAATCTGAGGACGGTTTTAGCAAATCTGTCCAACCCCAGCAGTATTGCAGTGGATCCAATCAACAGGTATGGTGTCACTAGTCCTTAATCAATTTTTATATAGCTTAAATCTCTATAATGGATTTTTTTGAAACCTTGACACAATAGGTATGACTAAAGTATTTAAGTGGATCCTTTTTGTTCGATCCATTTTTTTTACACTTGGATAATTTGCTGGTTAAGGTGCTTGGTTCTGTTAGGACTGTGCTCATGATCAAAGGTGGCTGGTTCAAATCAAATGATATTTTTGGGCCCTTGAGCAAGGCCCTTATCTCCAGCAGCTAAAGGGGCTGGCTGTCCCTGCTTTACCAATAAATACATATGTGTACATAAATTAATTCAAATACTTTTATCAGTAGAAGTAAAAATGTGTCATTGGCATGGCTGGTCACCTGGCATGCTGGGCATGTTCCTGATGGACTGATGACTATATGAGCCAGCAAAATCTACCATGGGGGATCGCCCCTCCCCCCACACACAGACACCCCCAGCAAAATCAGCAGTTAGCAAAACCCAGGGCTGATTTTTTAACCCAGTCCAGCTCTGTTCCTCAGACAGCTTCAGGATTGGATGCCATGATTATTGGGTGCTGATGTGGTGAATTCCAGCAAAGACGGTTATGAGGGTATAAACAGCCGGACACAGACAAATCTGCCCCAGGCCCCCAAGTCTGCCGTGTTTGCGACGAGGCTGCAGCCATAAATGAGTGCATTCCTTCAAACATGGCGGGCACATAGGTGCAAGCTGCCTGGCTGGAACTGAACCCCATAAGGCCTTGTGTGGCACCCAGCCCTGCTCTCACATTTGCATTAGAGCCCCCCCCGTCTTCACACACATTACTCAGGCCAGCCTGTGTGGGCTTGTTTCTTGGATTTATATATTGTTTGTGTTGCTCAGATCATCAGTGTTGGCACAGCCCTTAACATGGCCTGTGCTAGCCACAAGTTGTGGGATCATTCATAGAGATAAACAAGGCAGAAGGGATATGTACGGAGGCTCTCCTTCTTAATATTTATGCAATATAAAGAAATTTGTGAATTTTCTGTGCAGTTATAAAGGTTTTTTGGTCACTCACATATATAATTACTAGGGCTGTCAATCGATTGAAAAAAAATAACTAATGAATTGCACGTTTTGCAGTGAATTAAGTGCAATTAATCATGACTGAAAACTTGTGTAACACATTAATTTTGACAGCCCTAATAATTACACTTGTTTTTTAACACTCTGCATTATGTTTGGTAAGAAACCAAAAAAGTCAGATCGAGTCAAATCAGAGAGTGGTATTTCCAACAGTGCAGTGTCAGTTTTGATGATAAAGATTTCAGTGTTTGCAGTTTTATCACCAATACAGCAGTGTACTGCCAATCCCTGAAGGGCGGCGCCACTTCATTCTCTCTGCCTTTCCCCCCAGGTTTATATTTTGGGTATCAGACACCATAGCTTCAAGCATAGAGAAGTCAGACCTGGATGCTGGGCCGACTATCACCATCTTACAGACTTCCAGCAGACTCGGGACACTCTCCCTAGACGTGGCTGGCAGGAGGCTCTTCTGGGTTCAGTCCGGTTCAGGTGGCAAGGCTTCCATTGGCTCTTGTGACTACAATGGGAACACCATCGCCCTCAAGAAGCAGCCTCCGCAGTAAGCAGATGCACACACATAAATGCTATGCTTTGGGAAAACTGCTTGTTTTTGCAAAATTTACATACATGGATAATTCCAGAATTATGACTACGACACGTAGACTCATATTAGCAAATAATATGCCTCAGAGCACAAGCTCAGTACCAACGAGTCAATTTTCTTGCATATCTTTCCATGTTGAATATAAATGAGAAGTTCTCTGTTTTCGGAATCTTGGCGATGACATGTCGATGTAAGATGTGAACTGTACCATCTTTCTGCTTCTAAACTACCTAACCCATGATTGGCCGGGGGGGGGGGGGGGGGGGGGGGGGGGGGGGGGGGGGGGGGGGGGGGGGGGGGGGGGGGGGG
>JABFEA020000116.1:1067021-1090245 GCA_019775915.2 Cyphomyrus plagiostoma
TACCTAACCCCTCATTACCCCCCCCCCCCCCGCCCGCCCCCCAGCTCACGACCTTTAGGGATATCTGTCTTTCTGGACCACGTGTACTACACCGACACAAAGGCTCGGTCCATTATACGGGTCAGTAGGCACACAGGTGACAATGCAGTGAAGATCACCCCCAATTACATGCCCAAACCCCCTGTCTCCGTCAAAGTGGTACATCCCTTCGTCCAGCCCCTGCCAAAGGCTCCACTCACCACGCTCAAAGGTCAGAGTTCACACCCGTCAATTTGCTGCAACTTCCTTGTAAAATGGCCGTCGTCCATGTTTTCAGGAGCATAAGTAACATAAAAACTGTAATCTGTATACTTCAGTATAACATTCATTTTTGAATAATTATATGCATAAAATATGTAGAATTCTGTACCATACAGGTTGTGGCAAAAGATGTATCTATTCGATTTAGCAGTATCCAGAACATTTTTTGCAGGACCTTCCTCATAGTCATGATTTTTCACACGAGACATTTTAATACGTGCCAAAATCTGCTGTTTTACTCTATCCTGGAATGACACACGTGTTGCTCCACGCCAGCATCACCAGGTGGCCTGTCCTCCGAGCTAGATGGAGGTTGTGACATGCTGACGGGGGACTGTGTAAGCGTGTGCACTGCCCACACCATCACAGCCCTGTGCCAGTGCAAGGACGGATTCAAGCTCAGCAGACACGGCAACTACTGTGAAGGTAACCGACCGAAGGATCCAGATTTACTCTAACCATTTAATGCCAGCCTGTGCGACAGCTTTAATTAAAGGTACTAGGTGTTGATTTTTTTTTTTTTACCTTTGAGCCCCTGCCCCTCAATAAGTCTCTGCAGAACCTTGCTCACAAGAACATCCCCAAGTCACAGTTAAAGTTTACTGGCTTAGATTCAAATTCATGAAGGGTATATTTTTAATGACAACTTTGAAATGCGTCATAATGATGCTTAATAGAGCTTGTTATAGTAAGCAAGCATCGTAATATACAGTATAATCTTTTATTATTATTATTTTATATGCTTGTATTTTATATATTTGTTTTACTTCTAATTTATGCCTATTCTTTTATTTACTGTAAAGCACCCTGATTGAGCCCTGTGTAAGGAAAAGTACCATATAAAACCCTAGCCTTGCCTGTCATTGAGAACAGGACAGCGATCATCTTTCTGATGTGGATCCTGAACTTGCCCCAAACACAGCACACTGATGCATCTCCCCTGCTCCTCACCTCGGTCGAGTGTAAGTTGTTTTCTAAGGTTCTTCCTTCTACGTCCCAGATATCAATGAGTGCGCTCTGTGGACTCACGGCTGCACCCTGGGCTGCGAGAACATTCCGGGCTCCTACTTCTGTACCTGTCCCAAGGGGTTTGTGCTTCTTCCAGACATGAAAACCTGTCGCGGTGAGATTCTGTGCTGTTTCTTGAACAGTGATGGGTTTGCTTACAATTCATGCTGCTTATGGCTGCCGGTGTGGTAGGTTTTTTGACTTCATATGGTTGAATTCAGTTCATTGTTATATAGCGGCTTTCACGAGAGAGTCACCTCAAGGAACTTTACACGGGTGCGTTGTGATACATTGCGAAATCATTAAGACAGAATAACACAAAAACAAGAAAAGGAAAGAGATAGATAGATAGATAGATAGATAGATAGATAGATAGATAGATGGATGGATGGATGGATGGATGGATGGATGGATAGATGGATGGATGGATGGATGCCCTTAACTAAACAATTTGAGTACAGGTTTCCTATTGTGCTGTTTTAGCAACCTGTAATTGACACCTGATCCCGATCATGGACTGGACTCCCATCCATGGTGTCCTCTGCCTTCAGCACTGTGCTTCCTGGAATAGGCAACAAATCATATGACTAATAAATGAATATATAGGTGATCTAAACTCTACAGACTCAGAAGTGCAAAGCCAGGGATAATAATATTTCATTATAAAGTAAACAAAACCTACTGTCTAGTTATGGATTCTCATTTAAGAATTATTTTTATTACTATTTTCATCTATACTTTTCATATTCATAATATGGTAATACTTTTAATAACACCCAGTAAAAATGTAGCAATGTTTATAAGTACGAGCTTGCAAAAGCCCAGTACTTAAAAGATAGGCCTGCCAGACTTCCAGTTTTTTTTTTATGTAATTCTTGCCAGGAATTCTGTCCCTGTAGGAGACACATGGAGACTCTGCCCTGGCTCAAAATTGTTATGCTGTTGTATGTGACATCGTGCTAGGATTCTGAACCCAGCAGTGCAACCAGACTAGGCCAAGAGGTGACACTTGTAATAGGGAGCATATGTGACTAGTCTGCAGCTTTCTTATGGTAAGCTGGTTTAGCATGTAGACACCATCCAGTATATATAACCACTGCCTGATGCTGTATAGACACAGTGTTATATGGGGGGATAGAAACTGAAGAGGTGGGCCACGAACTGTTAGACTGCCAGATAGCCCTCCTGCTATGCTAGATGAACGTCTGTGTTAGCTATACCCTTAGTGCTATGCTAATGAATGTCTGTGCTATGCTAGCCTGACTCCTCCTCCTATGCTAGCTGAACCTCTGTGTTAGCTATATCCCTAGTGCTATGCTAATGAATGTCTGTGCTATGGTAGCCTGACCCCTCCAGCTATGCTAGCAGAACCTCTGTGCTAGCAGAACCCCTACTGTTATGCTAGAAGAACATCTACAGCTTTCCCAACTTCGTTCATCTAGCTGGAGTGAGATTTCAATTTCAGACAAATCTGCACACTTATGCATGCGCATTTACATGCACGTAACAGTGTTGCTACCTTATAAATTGTCTGTAGGGTTTGCAAACTACCCCAATGCTTTTGATGTCGCTAATTTTAGGGTTATAATGGAACAATATAGATCTGTACTGTGCTAGCATAAGCCCTGCCTCTAGGCTAACCGGGGCCTTCCTTCCAAGCCAGCACTACTTACTGACACTGTAACTAGTGTCTCTTTGCGGTACAGCAGCCTGGTTCCTGTTTGCAAGTGGAAAAGCTTCATAAGCAAATTCATACTATTTTTAAGGTTCTCATTATTGATAGCAGTTTTATTGTTCCATCCATCTTATAACTGCATATCATTAGTTTATTTATATAATGAATTTAAGAAACTTCGTATTGTTACCAAAATGTATGCAGCAATACACATTAATTGCAATACACATAAAATTGGTTTAAAAGTCATTCCAATATTGGTCTTGGGTTTTTAAAAAAATCAAACTCAGTATCAGGCAATGCTATTATCGATTCCATTTTTTAATTTGGTTTTTACTTCTATATCATTCTGTAATTTTCATTTGAATTTTAGATAGTTTTCAGTGTGGTTTTATTTATTTTTATTTGAAAGATATATTTCCATTTAGTTTTTATATATTCCAATTTAAGTTTTAGTACAGTTTAAGTTTATTTTTAGTAAGTTTATTTTTAGGGATGGACTGAAAGTTGAAATTTTATGTCTGATCTTCAGAGAATCCTGCATGAATTTACAGTCTACATTAAGGCCTAATGTCCTTACCATGGTCCAGGGATTACTGATAGTAATTAAACATGACCAAGTGATTACTTTAGCAAAATAGCATTTAAAATGGTAACAGAAAGTATTGTATATAACATTTTTGTTATCTTACTTAGTTTTTGTATTTATTTTAGTTCATTTATGAAGCAATATTTACTTGTTTTTTTTTAATTTTATGTTGCATTTTATTTCAGTTTGCGAAAATGATTTCTTATGGTTTTGGTTTTTGTCTGTGATAATGACCCTGTTGGAGGGAGTGTGGAGTGTGTAATAACCAGAGCTTTGGCCGCTGATAGCCGAGCTCAGGGCCGTCCCAGGGGAGTACACCCTGACATCACCCTGAGTACACCCTGACATCACCCTGAGTACACCCTGACATCACCATGAGTACACCCTGACATCACCCTGAGTACACCCTGACATCACCATGAGTACACCCTGACATCACCCTGAGTACACCTTGACATCACCCTGAGTACACCTTGACATCACCCTGAGTACACCCTGACATCACCCTGAGTACACCTTGACATCACCCTGAGTATACCCTGACGTCATGCAGGGCTCTGATGGGCTTGTTCCCTCTTTCCACCTCCTCAGCATCCAGTGGCTCATCCAGTGGTTGACGCAAATATTACACAAACAAACACCCCCCCCCCCCCAAACTACTGAGTCTGCAGTTTAAAATGACGCAGTTTTACCATGTAATGATTCAGATTCATGTCATACTTTGACATGTCTGCCTACAGTTTCAACAGACTCCTGTCATCCAGGACTCTTTGTTTAATGTTGACATCAATATTAACATGCGTATTAAGTACTAATAAAGTTTGTTGATTTATTTCTTTGTTATGCATGCCTTGGGTTACTCTGGCTTTGTTTCTATAGCAAAATAAAGAGTGAAAATGGTCTGAATCAGTCAATTACTAATTCAGTGTTTTCTAACCCAATCCTCTGGGACCTTAAGACAGTCCACATTTTTATTCTCTCCTAGCGCCCAACCCACCCATACCAGGTATTCAGTGTTTCTTGATTGGTTGGGAGCTTGGCAGGGGCAAAAAAGTGGACTGATTTGGGAACTGGATTGGGGAACTCTGCACTAATTACTTTAAAACTGAGTAATCAGTAGCCTCAGCCACTTTACCCAACTCCCACCCTACCCTCACCTCAGAGCTGACACCGTGTGCAACGACGACGCCCACCTGCAAACACGGCTGCATCCAAACAGATGATGGCGATGTCTGCGCATGCCTGGAGGGGTCCGTCCTGCAGCCAGATGCGACGGCCTGCACCGGTGAGGGTAGCGTGAAGTGAGACATAGTCAGAAATCAGCAGTCCCGGTCCCAGCTAAGCAGGGGGGGAACGCTGCCACCTACAGGGTGCTTTCTGCCAGACAACGGGGGCTGCAGCCAGGAGTGTGTGCCCCTGGGCCCAGGTCGATGGGACTGCCAGTGCCGTCTCGGGTACAGCCTGCAGGGTGACGGGAGGAGCTGCATGGCCACAGGCGAGTCCTCTCCACTCCAAACACTGACACACATGGGGGTCCGGCAAGACCCACATCTCCCCTTACCTTGGCAACCACATCCGGTACCCAAAAACATTACATCTACTTAATAAAGGCAGACTAGTGCTGAAAAGGGGCCCTGGTGCCATGCCGATAGTATAATATAATATAATATAATATAATATAATATAATATATGGACAAGTGGTATAAAAACAGTAATGAATATATTGCTGTAAATATTAAACTATTCCTGTATTAATAGGATATTTTATATAGAATAACACAGTTTATTATTACTTTAAGTGATTTGTTCTTTAATGTTTATACTGCAGGTCCTCGGCCGTATCTGATATTCGCCAATGCCATTGACATCCGCCGCATGGACTGGGATGGCACAGGGGATCGGGGTCTGTTGCAGGAGCAGTGGGGAGCCATCTTAGCCCTGGACTACGACCCAGCGGAGGGAAAGGTGAGCAGTTAGGAGTGGCAGGAAGTTTCTGATCTTAGTGTTAAGTGGACAGACAAACTTTTAAACTCATAATTAAGCTATCAAATTGCAGGAATGGATATGAAATGCAGTTTAGTTTTAGTTACACTTAATGAAGCAAACAATCCAGTGATCTGTCTAATGGTTCCCCCGAACTTGAATGTTGTTAAACATCTTGCTACAATGAAGAGTCTGACCTATTAACCTAAAAAGTAGTTTCTAAACTGGTTGTTGTTCAGTTTTCATAGTTAGGCATCAAAGAGGAAATTCCCCTGACAAATCGCTGCCTGTCCATACTTGCTGCACTCTGCTGGTTGTTTGCAATGAGTGCAATATTTGTGTCCAGACAAAAAATTCGGGAGTGGAGAAAGTCTTTGTCATAATGCTACTCGTGTGTTTGTTAATGAGTAGATGTGTGTATGATGCATTGTAGTGTAAGTGCAATACTATATGATGTACATATGGGTTATATGATATATATGTGATATAGGTATATGTGAACATGCGTGTGATTGGGGGTTTGGTGGTCCGCAGGTGTACTATGCCAGCAGCAGCCTGCGACGGATCGAGCGAGCTAGCCTGGATGGCAGCGACCGCGAAGTATTGGTGAGCGAGGGATTGGACACCCCTGAGGGCCTGGCCGTGGACTGGATTCACCGCAAGCTGTACTGGACAGACCGGGGGTGGGTCACTTGACCAGCGAGAGCAGCCAGAAAGACAGACACCAGCGCAGCAGATGGGAGGAAAATCCCACTTGCCGCTTCTGCTACGGTGGATTTGCAGACTTTTTTTTCCCATTTCCTAGCATGCACTGTAACGTCTGTTACATCTATACAAAAGATTTCTGATCTTCCATCTCTGTCATATTTCCTACAATGCGACTGATAAGTAGCATTAAGTAATAAGTGGTCAGAGATGAGCTTTAGTCTACACAATACCTCTCTTCCACCTCAGACTCTCGACTATCGAGCGGAGCGACCTAAACGGACTCGAGAGGGAAATCATTATCGACCAAGAGCTACAGAAACCTAGAGGAATTGCTGTTCATCCCCAGGCAAAGTGAGATCCTTCTCAACAGTGGATGTCTTCAGAATGCACTCTCTCCTCTACAGAAATTGCCAGTGTAACCCCTACAGATCAGATGTTTCTCCTGAGGACATGCACCCATTTAAATTAGGTCACTTTCCAACAGTCAAATCACAGCGCTGCTCACCTGCTTAAGGGCACCAGAACCCAGTCTGTTTGGAGCTCAACCCAGAATCCCAGGCTATGAATTTCTTAAATAGAACACTACTCGCTGTTACACCAAATACTTTTTAATTGGTTAATTCTTTACCTCTGCTTTTGATCTCTTGCCTTCTTTAAGGGCAAAACTCTTAGATGAGGTTAAAGTCCTTACTCAAAAGCCCAACATATATATATTTATTCTGCCTGGCATGGGATCTGAACCCACAACCTTCTGGGTCATAGGAGGACCCTGACCCACTGAGCTACACACCACCCCCTAGTCATTAGTTTACCTGATCAGTACTAGCGATGAGTATTATGGGGTTGACCTGACGCTGATCCAAGCCATTTGTTTGGTGTCGTGTGTTTCTTAGGAGGTTGTACTGGACAGACATGGGCGAGAGGCCAGCCGTAGGCAGTTCTTCTTTGGACGGGGAAGACCGGGCAGTTGTGGTTAGCACTGGCCTGCTGGAACCCAGTGGCGTCACAGTGGACTATGCCGAGGGGCGACTCTATTGGTGCGACAGCAAGATGGGGGTCATCGAGGAGGCAGGCCTGGATGGGTCCAACCGCCGCGTCTTGGTCGAGAACCAAGTAGGTGAGGCTTCTAAGGCAGGTGTTCTGACTGGGTCAGGATACCCCAGACCGGCCCTTTGGGACTAACTGCGGTCCTGCTGGCTTCCGCCTAGGTTGTCCGTTCGACATCGCTGTCTTCGAGGACCTGCTCTGGGTCACTGACTGGGACCGGTATGTGATTCTGAGGCTAAACAAGCGCACCGGACAGAACCTGGAGCGTGTCGCTGGTGAGGTGGTCAGGCCAGCCTCCCTGGTGGTCGTCCATCCACTCGCCAAACCAGGTATGACAAAGACAGACCCCCCTGTTCTGTGTTAATTGGCCACATTTTCCTAGAGAACTTCTGCAAAGTGGAGAGAACAGCTGTTCTCAATCCTGATTGGCTGTGCCATGCAGGTGCAGATGCATGCTTGCATAATAATGGAGGGTGTGACCAGCTGTGTGAAAGCAGGTTTGGATTGGCCCAGTGCTCCTGTCACTCAGACTTCATCGAGTCTCCCAGTGATGGAACCTGCCTGCCGTCCAATTCAACTGTGCCAAGTCCAGGTGGGCAGCACTGCTTTTAGCTTTCCTTTGCAGTTAGGGCAATGTACTGGGGCATCAAGAACTAAAGGAGCTGGTTCTCATAGATCAGGGTTCTCCAGTTCTGGTCCTGGTGGACCAGAATCCAACACAGTTTGCAGATTTCCATGCTCAAACACACCTGAATCGGCTAATTACCTGGTTTAGTAGGTGTATTGGAGCAAAGAAATCTGCAAAGTTTGTTGGATTCTGGCTCTCCAGGACCGTAATTGGGGAAAACAGTCACAGATACTTCCTACTTCTCTCTCCACCATGCGGAAGATAAACATGGGCAACAGGACCTTTGTTTCAGCAAATAAATCATCTGATTCTTGGTATGTAGGATGGGCGGTGGGGAGGGTAAGCTTAAATCTTTAGAAACACCCTTCTCCCAGTGCACTTCCAGCCCGGAGAATCTGGAGACGATGAGAGCCACAAAGCTGTGGTCTTGAAGAATGAGACGCTAAGTGATGAAGCTCCCCTGGTGAAGGAGTGGGGGCCGGAGCCCACCATGAGGGACGAGGTGGTGCTCACCTTGGCCACGAAAAAGATGGTGTCAGGTGAGCACGTGGACTTTTGGTGTCGAAGCACCATCCTTCAATAAACTTCCTTCAACAGACTGTTTATTTTATATTTTACCCATAATCGTCGTTTGGTTCTGACCTGGTGCAGACCAGGACGGCTGCTCCTCCCTGCTTTGCCCCACCCATGCTCGCTGTCTGCAGCGTGCGGGAAGCTCCACCTGCCAGTGTCTGGAGGGCTTCATCAGTGTTGGGAAGCAGTGTGTGGGTGAGTGAGAAGGGCGGGGCTGCTGAGCGGAAGCCCATTGGCTGAGAGGAGGAGGGTTGGCCCAAGGGGTGGGGTTATTATTTACATACACTGTTTAGAGTCACCCCTTTGTACTCCTATCTACCTGTCAGTTTAACTTACTTCGGCATGGATTTTTACACGATAAAACAAGTTCATTTGCAGGTTTAGTTGTGTCTCCCTCCACATCTTATTTATGCTTTGGAACCGAACACTTATGTCCGTGGAAACAGGAAAGATTAGCCACCTGGTTAAGCTCTGCACATGCTGCATTATGCTGGTTTTCTGTGGAGTAGACAGGTAGCTAATAGGAACACACAGCTGGCGCAGCCGCTCTGTGACTGATTAGTGGCTCGAATGCAGAGGTGGAAATTTCAGGCCCAGAAAGTACAAATCCAGACCGTGGTTTAGTTTGAACCAACCAGTTGAGCATAAAGAGTCACAGTTACAGAGAACTCAGCTGGTTGGTTGAAACAAAATCCTGGTCTGGATTTATACTTTCTGGGCCTGAAATGTCCACCTCTGCTGGAATGACGGCGTAATGAATTTCTTCGTTTATGATGTGTCGTAAGGTATTTGTGTCCCGCTCAGTTGGGTTATGTACTTAGAAACTCCATCCTAATAAGGCTTTCTGGAAGGTTCTGGGGGCATGTAGGTGGTATTGTGGTTAAGGGGCTGATCCTGTAAGCGAAATGCTGCCGATTGCAGAGTGAGGTGATAAAACGCCGATAACCACCTCATGCCTGTAAAAGTCAACCCTGAGATGAGACTCAGGGAATTTATCAGGCTGGGATGCTTCTGGGTGCCACCTTGCACATGCACACTCCCATTACATACTGGTGAATTCCCACTTTAACCATCAAAAAATACAAAATATATCAGTTTTAGTTAACACGCTGAAATGTATTTTTTTGTGATTGTTTCTAATAAGGATGTAAGTATTATGTGCATGTGTATTATAAATGTAACGTATAATACCGATTATGACAATTTTATATATTTATATTCCACCTTGTGTGCTTCTTGCTTAAACAGATTAACATGGCTGTTAACAAGGTGCCACACCCTTTAGACTTTGTCTAAATGAGATTTTTGTTCATTTTTCTCCTCTTGGTAACGCCGTAGAGTCTCCCCGCACCTCTTGGGTGACCACTGGCACCCCCGCGGATGTGACCACACAGGGGCAGAACCGAGATGGTGTGGAGAATTGCCCCCTGTCCCATGAAGCCTTCTGCCTGAACGATGGAGTCTGCTTGTACTTCCCCGAAATCCAGTCCTACGCTTGCAAGCACGTACCCGAACGCACCCTTGCACATCGCACACCAACAGGGTGACCAGTAGGAGGAGCTGACGGGCCTGAAGGAAACACACAGAATATGACCCATGAGTTTGTGTGGTACTAAGAGTGACCAGCAGATGGCAGCGGTGTACCATAGCTAACCACGTCTTGAATTTGTGTCTGTTTCGGGAGGCTGATGCGTGAGTGTGAATGTCTGTGCTCCTGTCGGATCGCGCTCGCGTGTGTGGGGCTAACAGGGTCGTGCTCTCCCCAGCTGCGTGTCCGGCTTCATGGGCGAGCGCTGTCAGTTCAGCGACCTGGAATGGTGGCAGCTGCAGGAGGCCAGGCAGCAGAAGCGACTCAACGTGACCATCGGCGTCTGCGTGCTGCTGCTTGCCATGCTGCTCTCCGTGGGCGTTGGCGCCATCTACTGCTACAGGTGGGTCAGTGGCACGACTTTAAAGTATGATGTTTAAAAGTGAGAAAACAGTCCATCCAGCCTTATGTCTGATCAGGGGTGTCGCTAGAGATTTTGGGCCTCAACCCAGTCCAATCATATTATGTTACAAATTTTGTAGAGGCCAAACCCCCCCCCCCCCAAATCTGAGAAAGAAACAGATCCTGCAGCTTCGTCTACATAGTTGATTATGCTATAAATTTCTTGAAATTTCTTGACTTTAATTTGAGTGCAGTGTGCAGCCTCGTGCCCTGTGCAGCCCGGGATAGGTTCAAGCCCCCCCCCGCCATCCTGATCAGTATAAGCAGTTAGAAGATTGATGGCGGGTTAAATTTTGTGTAAAGTTTTTCCAAAGTGTGATTTACTTATGTCAGAAAACTTTACACGGGCTGCTACTTTTCAGAAGTGGATGTTCTTTAAGCCGAGCGGATGGTAAAACGGCCACATGGGCCCCTGGGACGGGATCCTGGCGTTCCGGCGTTCCCGGCGTTCCGACTCCAGAGGCACAGCCGAGCTGGCATGTAGCAAAGAGAGATGGAATAAGTGTGAAATCAGGGCCTTTAATCTCTGCTGATGGAGGGTGTCATCCGGCCTGGGGTGTTTAAGGATTATGGAGGGGGGGCTGGCTGGCAGCCAGGGTTCGAGAACTAGGCGGTGGGGCTCCTGCTTTTATTTATCTCGCTGGGGCATCGAGGGGACACAGGTTCTACAAATTTCCCCACAGCTGCTGGCCAAGCCGTCCTGGGTGCTCGTCTTCTGACTCACAAAGCAGCCCCCCGTTCGCTTCCTTGGACTTGCACGCATTCAATTACATGCTTGGTTCGGCTTGTACTACAGCAATTACCCGTCAAATTAGGTCATTTCTGTGCCCAAAAATGGAGCCAGCGATCTATAACCTTATTTAAACAGCCGCCCGCTCAGCAATATTTCTGCCCTAAATTGCCGTCACACTTGACTGCCAGTGTTTTCGCATTGTCTGATTTTTCTCTCCACCCATATCCCCCCCCCCCGCCCCCACCCCCAACTCAACCTGCTCTCCTTTCTCCCCAAAAAGCCACTCCCTCCGCTCAATTCCCAAATCTGCTTTTCCTCCTTGGTCGTGGTTGCGGGGTCACAGCGGTTGAATATTCAGATCTATCACACGCGCGCTCCCACCTGTGTGGGTTGGGCTTGCGGTGCGTCTGGCAGTTCTGTGGCACCGGCAGGATTTTCGCCAGCCTCACACACGCTCTGCCTGCCAAATCAGCTTCAATTTGCAGTGACACGTACACGGGTACGAGGATGAGCATCAGCCTTAAGCAGGTTTTTGGGGGACGAGACGCGTTTGGACTTTGCAGCCCACCATTTCCGGATTGCGGCCCACTACGTCTATCTCCTTGCGTAGTAAACGCAAAGCCATACTTGTGTTTTTAGCCGACGGCTTTTGTCCGAAGCAACGGACGAGTGCGGGAAGCTTTTGGGGTCAGAGAGCGGGATCATTCGCCACTCCTGGAGCAGTTGGGGTTAAGGGTCTTGCTCAAGGGACCGGCGATGAAATGATTACTCTGGAAGCCATGGGATTAGAGCTCACAACCTTCTGGACAAAGGCAGAGATCCCTCACCCATTGTACTATACACCAATGTATGTTATATTCGTGGATCATTAACATCTTCCATCCCCACAAGGTGGCACAGCACAGTCCCCCTACTTCCTACTATCCAATGTCCTGATTGGACTGTTAGAAGGGATGGGGAAAACAAGGGTGCTGTTGAAGGAAGGCAGGTCCAATCCCAGTGAGTCTGCTGAGGAGCAGATAGTAAGCGATATCAGATATTGCTCTGCAGTCGTGGTTAGGGCGTCGTAAGCTGCGATGCTGCTATGAGATGCTTGGAATGTGAAATGTTCGAAATAAAAACACGAGCACGTCCCAGTCTCAGCACATATGGTCTCAGCTCACATTTCATCTTTTCCATTTTCCCTGTTAAATCCACATTTTTGTCCGTCTTGATAAGTACAGTTGAGAGCCTTCACTGCATTTATGCCTATGTGAGCCCAGTAGCACGCCTCAAACAGGTAACATTCCTACCAGGTCCAGGCGGCTCTCCCAAAAACGCCCCCCAGCTGACGACATGAGCGATACAAGCGGAGCTGAAGACAGCAGGAGTGCGACCTTGGACCGAGGCCCCCTGGAGGTGGGTTATCGCGTTGTAGCAAGGTTGCTAGATGGTGCAGAGGGAGGGCATCTCTGCAGGACCCCAGGTCCATGGCTCCAAGCAGATAATAACTATTTGCAAGATCAATATAGAGGTACAACCACAACAGGTTATTACACTAAACCTTTCATTGCTGAAATGAATTACAGTGGTACCTCGGTTCTCAAACTTACTAGAACTCAAATTTCTTGAAAGTCGAACGAACCAGTTTGACCTAGAACCGTGAACCCTGACATAATATAAATTGTACGGGCCAGGAAATGAGTCATACTACAATGCAATTCTTACTTGAATGCCTTCTTCACAGACTGGACAATTAACCAAATGAAGCAGCGCAACATTACAGTAACCAACTAATAAATAAACCACTAACTTACGTGTACTATTAGAGCATTTATGTCATTTATTTAAACTTTATTTTATCAGGTAAATTAACTGAAAACCAGTTCTCACTGCTTTACGTGATATTCGGGAGGATAAATTAGGTAGGATGGAAAACCTACTGAATAGCAGTTGCCCAGGACTGGAGCTGGAGACCCCTAGTTTAAACAGACAGAACAGGTCTTATCACCTGCCTAAGCTTATAATTAAAGTACCATTCCGGTACAGATATTTTGCCCTTTGGCAAGACCCCTAACAGCGGGACCTTATTTACCGTAAACCACTTGGGGCGACCAAACCTCTTGTCTTCTGATGACTAACACTCACTGCATCACACACACAGTCCTTGTTTTTTCGGCTATTGTCACGCAGACTCATCCACACTCTCTCGGGGTGGGAAGCAGCAAACGGCAGATATTGAAGGCAGACGATTGTCCTTTGGGCCCCGTAACGTGGCTGTTCCAAATTAAACAGGGGGAGGGGGTACCGGCCAGCACAAATCAGATTTGGATGGGGGGGTGGGGGGAGGGGTATATGGGAATTTACTGCCTTTGTGTTTTTCTCTATTTGGAAAATCCAGAGACACCCTTCAGTCTTTCATTATCAGCGCAGGGTTGCACAATCTTAACACCCCGTAATCCTGGCTCACGGCTATCAGATTTGAAAGGGAGAAGTGGGCGGAAAGGGGGGGGTTGATGGAGGGAGTGATTATGTGTCCTGAAAAGGTGAAGGAGACTTTTCTTTCCTTTCCTTTGGCTTCGGCAATTCATACACCACGGCTAGCTGTACATGTCACAGTGTTACGTACCTCCGCCGGTAATCTGATCATCCTTTAGCGTTCCTGAAATGAAGGCCTCTCCCGCCGTCTACACAGCTCTACGTCACTCTGGAGTCAGGCCCGTGTGGAAAAGGCAAAGGTGTCCACGGCCCGGGGTGCCAGACGGGACAGCGCCGGGCCACACTCAATTCCGGAAAAGGTGCCGCTATTTGCCCGTCGGCTGTGATTACTGACATTGCATATTTCACATTTATTTTGACTTATTAGCCAGATGCTTTTGTCCAAATTAACGCACAAACAAGAAAGACGTACATCACAAGCATGCAACTGCCAAGGAGCCAACTTCGGTTCTGCAAGTCGCTGCTAGGACCAGCTTCCAGTGAGCTTCTAGTGACAAGGGCAAGATAGTTATGCAAACAAGAGTTGTGAGCACTTCTTAGAATGTAAACCTGTGTTTCTCAGTCCGGTCCTCAGCGACCCCCAGACGGTCAAGGTTTTTGTTCCGAGCTGGAAGCTGGGAGGGAGCAAAAACATGAACCCACTGTCGGTCTCTGAGGACCGGACTGGGAAACCCTGCTATAAACACACATGTCATCCAAGAATCTAATAAAAAGTCTGATATACAAAACCACAGCATACATTTGTGCCAAACAAATGAATCTGACATCGTAGAGGTCACAGGTCACTTAGCAGCCCTGTAGATGGAGCTCCAAACCAGCAACATGGCAGACATTCCATAGCAGAGACGAGAGCTTCTGTACATACTGCTAATAGTCTTATGCACCATGCCCTCTTCAGAGGTGGACAGTCCAGGTCCAGAATGTACAAATCCTGACCAAGGTTTTGTTTCAACCAACCAGCTGAGTTCTCTGTGACTGTGACTGTTTATACACAACTGCTTGGTTGAAATAAAACCTTGGTCTGGATTTGTACCTCAACTTTCCACCTCTGGAACTTATTTACTGGCAGAGATAACACAGGGCTTCAGCCAAGGGTCTTGGTTTGAATTTTCTTTTGGTCTTTGCTACCTTAGACGAAAGCATAATATCACAGCCTATCAGCTCGCCATGCCCCGAGGTTTCCAGTACTGGTGTCCACCTCAAGTCCGTCGACAACCTCATCTTCCTGGATGACCCCAGTGCCAGCAGCTCTGAAGCTGTATCCATCGCAGACATGTGCCGTCCACAGATATGACATGTATACAGATAAAGTTGCTTCACACCAGCCAGTTATGCTGCCGTCGGGGTCTTGACATCTGTGCTACCAGCAACCCTGAACTCTTGTGTGCTAATACTCACCCAACAGAGGCCAAAGGAACCAGGAAAAAGCTACGTGTAGATATGTAAGTGTTACACGGTATGTGTGAATTTGCAAAGCTCTTCGCCGTGCTGCACCTTCTGTTTTATTTAAGTCAGGTTCTCATATCCACACCGATACTGCGGCGAGCTTCAGACCGATTGTTCATTCCTGCTCACTGTCTGTCATGATTTTCTGGTGAAGTCTGGGACAGCTAGAGCCGCACAGCATGTCAGAGGTGCATCGTGTTATTGATGTGGAAGAATCAGCTAGGACAGTTCAGAGTCTAACTACCATCCGTACATCTACCCATCTTATGCTCGTCTTATTCAAGAATGTGCAGATCAATTTCAGCCTGGTAAATGAGTTAACATGGGCAGTGACATTCGTATTAATCTCTTTATGTTGTGTTCAGCTGGGTGGACCATACTAGGGCTCACTGTAAATGCTGTGAATGAACGACCAGTCACAAAATCAAAATGGTAACTCTACACCATTTTCCTAGTGCAGATCCCTCACCTCTGCAGTTTTTAAAAGCCCATTTAAGCCCCACTCCCCGGGGACCACCAGCCATTCCACAAATCCCATCTTTGGATGAGCTGAGAGTACAGCCTTCCGTCTGTTAACTCCACGTAAATGTGCAGGTGCTGGACGATCAACGTCTGCCCGCAGGCCCTCGAGCAGAGTGGCGAAGAGCATTCTGGAAATCCAGTTTTTGTCCATTTCGCTTTCCATTTTCAGAGGAAGCCAATGTCTTGTTAGATCCAAAACGTTTGCCGCAGGGATGAAGCTTGGATTGACATACATATATACCTCCAGGGTGTCAGAGGGGCGTAGAAAGTCTTGCAGATTCAATGGGCCCAGCACTTTAACCCCCCCCCCAGCAAAAAGTTTTGTCAGGGGGCCCATAATTTCTGGCTCCGCCCCCTGTATAGAGCATAAGGACTTCCATTGAATCTGGTGATAGGTATAAAAGTCCATTTTAGCCACCTAAAGAAATCTGCTTCGTATTTATCCAACAAACTGCTTTACTGTTTTCAGCAACTTTTTTTAATAACTTGTTTTCGTTTGTACTCGTCGTGAATGCTACGCTTTTTATTCCTTGATCGTCGCTATTCTTTTTTTGTTTTTTACGTACGGACAGGTTGTATTTCAGCAGAGTGTTTTTATCACTGCCTAGCCTGTCTGTGTCACTGTGCACATCCTGCATTGCATTTCAAAAAGACGCCATTTGTCAGAAGCCAAGTGACGGTCCCAAATATGCAGTGATTTCGCTGACTCGAATCCGTGCTTGTCCCTTTTTGTGACATTAATAAATGTATAGGAGAGTTACTACATGCGTTTTGTGGAAAAACAAATTAAATACTCCCAGGGAAATGTTTCAAAAATGTTTATTATAAAATATGGTTTAATGCTGTAGTAGCGAGCTCATTTCTGTCCCGTACTATGCAGAACAAAGAGAATGAAATTGGCAGAATTAAATAAACCACCGTTAAGATGTGCAGGTCGGCTGTTTGTGAATGACGGACATATGCCGGCGAGCCGAGATTGTTCGGGAGCCCAGTTAATCCCGCACATTTCCAGGGAGAGAAAATATTTCTGTTCAAAGGTTCGAGTGCCGCAAAAAGGCACGGCAAGCGCTGAACGACGGCGTTATCCTGAGCCTAGGGGCAGAAGGATTTGATCATCGCCCTGATGGTCTGGCAGCAGCCATGTGGTTGATGGTTTTCAGGTCTTACAAGGATCTCGCCTTCAGCCTGCTCCTGACCTTCTCTCTACTGTTATGTAGCATGCAGCTCGCTTAACTTTCAGATCCTCCATAATTCGTCCTGGTATGGAATGTCTTCCATCTTCATTATTAACGTGGATCAGACGTTCAGCCAAATATGAATAATGTCCAACACAGCCAATGCGTGTAGGGTTGATACTTTAAATTCGAAAGAAATGGGGACGCCAGCTCCACGATAACTACATTTTCCGAGGGGAGGGTAATTGATCGCTTGGTCCAAAAATATGGCACAAATTGCATCCCGGACTGGTTCACAGTGGGTTAATCCCAAAACTGCTAACTTTTGTCAGCTGGCTGTCGTGAGATTTTCAGTTCGAGACAATTTTGCACACACATGCACACGCATTTACATGTAGTACTATAATGTCGCAGTTTTATTACCTTGTAAATAGTCTGTAGGCTTGCTAAGTACCCCAGCACTTTTGATATAGCTAATTTTAGGTTTATAATGGAATACTATAGATTTGCCGTAAGATTTGGCAACCCTGCAACCCTATATTAAATTGATTAAACTTGCAACTCTAACATTGTGAGTATAACCTGTAGGCAAATAACGCCACGGTTATTGGAGTGAAGTTTGTGTGCTATTTGAGCAAAAGCCCTTGAAGATGCGCCGTCACCATTTACTGAAGCATCTCCAAGGGCAGCCGATAGCAGCGGGGACAGCCCTCCTCCGTTTCCACACCCACGCTGCCCATCTTTGCGGGGAAAAACAAAGCGCTTTGCCTCAAAGCCATCAGAAGCCAAATCAATATTGATTTTATGAAAGGGCTCTCTTATCTATATATTGCCCCCATTAGGACTAAGAGACAAGACTCGATAGCCTTCCAAATAAGACTGAATTGGTCTTGCAATACAGACGAAATTGGACCAATGTCAATTTCATCTATATTACTCCTCGATGGACACAGAAGACCCAGATGTCTGTTTTTCCTCTCCAAAATGCTTTTTAAAAATGACTATAAAAACAGACACGCGATCAAACTCGAACGCTAAAAGAAACGTAAACTAAAGCATGTTAGCAGCTCCTATTCGATTGTGTAGAGGAACGTTTTCTGGCCAGCGTTAACAATGTAAGAGCCAAGTTCCCCTGATACTGTAAAAAATAAATAGAGATGGCGCCCCCGCTTGGAAGATCCCCACATGGCACGTAAAGGGAGACAGCGGAGAACAACCTCCCCCCACCCCCCGAGTTAACAAAGACCGATCGCGGAAATGCAACAGCGGCGTCGTCTTTTCATCACATGATCTACTACCAGAGAAAAGGAGGCAAGACGGCTGATGCTCAATGCGCCGCCTCATCACTCGGGATTAAAAGCACGACGTTTTTAAAGAAAAACTCCCGGAGGCCAAAAACGGGAGGGGGGTTGGAGATCCTTAGGTTTTCTGTCGGCGTTGCAGTCGAGTCACATTTTCAGTTCAGCTGCTGGGAATTAAAAGTGGGATGAAGGGGTGAGCGTGGTAATCCATCTGAGAAACAGAGGGCCGCGCATCACTGACTGGGCCCTACAATATCTTTTTCTAATTTCTCTGTTAGACAGACGCGGCTGACCCACAATCCTCGGTCACCCGCTAAATAACACATTAGCTGCCCACTCAAAGGCTTTGCTCTGATCCAGCAGGTCACTGCCCCGTCCCCCCTGGGTCTCTTATGGGGCAAGGGGATGACCTATTTGCTGGAGGGTGCCGGCAGATTTAGGGTCAGATAATGTGTGTATTTAGACGTCTCACACATATGGCCGATACGGTCCCGATGAGCCACTGCCTGGAAGTTGGCAGGAGGCAAAGTGGCGCATCTGCGGGAGCGAGAAGCAGCGGAGTGTCACTCAAACCGGGGCAGGAAAGACGGTATTAGCGTGGCTGTTGATCTCACGCAAGAAATCTCTTACGGCAAATCTATATTATTCCATCATAAACCTAAAATTACCTACATCACGGTACTCCAACAATATTATTAGGGACATTTACGCCATTGATATAAACGCCTAAAATTGACACCAAAAGTTTTTCGTGGTAATATAATTTTATAAATAATAAATGTTATTTATTTTAAGGCTTCAAACTGTGCATAATTCTTAACGCAGTAACCAGTGCTTGAAGTGGGCCGGAACGCAGTTCCGGAACGTCTGTATCCTAAAGACTTGATTTTTTTTTTCATCGCACAATTGTCGGAAAATTAGAGTTCCTGCACTTATTTTTTCCCACTTCAAGCACTGGCAATAACACCTTGGAAGATAATCCGATCTTTTTTTTAGCGAGCCGGTTCCTCGTGTCTTCTGCGCACCGTTTCCCTGGCGTATTGCGGCGGGTCAGTTACACGTGACGACCAGGAGGTGGCAGTAGATGACAATAAACAACCAAACAGGACACTCCACGTGGATCCCTTTTTAGGCTCTTGCAGTGGTCACTGCGACTCTTGGTTTAAAAGGTATTTACTAGTGCAAAGGCAAATAAACGTTTGGCATGTTAAAAGATTAGCATAAAAGTTAGACAATTAATGAGGTGAAGCGATCTGAATTGATTGGTCCCCTAGTGCTATTAGTCTCGTAAGATACAATTAACAAACCCGCTTAATTATTGGCTGCATCTCTTTGTTGAGTAATTGATTTTTCACGAATAAATAAGCCAGCCGGAAGATAAAGTAATCATTTAAGGCAAGGGTCTTAAACATATTGTTTTTTGTAGACGCTGACAGTTATTTATGTGCCAATGTCATCTGATTTCATGTAGGATGTAAAGATTTATAGATAAGAATAGGACCCGACTGAACTTGTTCCACCTGCTCCAGACCCTGTTCTGGTAACACTCAAACAATAAAAAGTGCCGTGCAAAAAATATAGGGCTTTACTCCATCCTAATACCGAATGCCACCATCTCAGTAGGCCGTTTGGGAATTTACACACTTAAATGTGCAATATTAGGATGGAGTTTCAAAAAATTATTATCAATAATTCTCTCATTCCCGCTTATCCAGGGGCTGAAACATTAAGCTAAAGCCTAAACTAAAGGTAGGAGAACAAGGTGGACAGGATCTATCGCAGGGGTATGAGTTCAAAACCCACATCCACTGTATGCAGGGACCTTGGAGAAGCATGGAAACCTTCTGGAGCGTGCCTCTCTGCCAAACCTTTGCACCATGGCTGACATTTTATCAGGGGGCCCTGAATTTCTAACTACACCCCTTTATGTTCTCCTTGTGTTGCACGACCGTTGCTCCTGCAGTCCATAGACATGTGGTCAGGTGACTTGACATCTCCAAACCACCTTTTTTGTGTGGTGCTGTCTGCAAGTAAACACAGGCTTAAGCACACCCCTATGGCCCTGTACTGTATGAGGGCTGGGAAGATGAGTGGATGGATTCACAACCAGAAAGGATGTCAGCTAACCCTGAAGCGGTGTGTCGTCATTAGGAGACCATGGCAGTAGGGAAGCTTCATAGCTCCCAGCTGGCTCTCTAGCAGGATCCTTTATCTGTGGCTGCTGTACAGGAGACGTGTCTGCAGTTATGTATATTAATAAATGCACGTGTTTAATGGAGAGTCCCCACGAAGGCGTAATATGAGGAGATGGGAAGAGAGATAGCTTTCTTTGGCAGCTGAACTTGGCCTTTAGAGGCACTGGTTCCCTAACCTGGTGTTTCTCAACCCAGTTATCAGCAAATACACAATCCTCAGGGACCCCCCCCATACCGTCTGGTGGGGGGGGGGGGGGGGCTGCGAGGACCAGGTTGAGAAGCGCTGCCCCAGCCAATCACACGCAGTATCTAAATGGTGGAAATGAAGCCCCAGAAGGCATTGTGGTGACCTCTGCCCCACTGACGGCACGGTGTGCGTGAGCTGTATTCCGCCCCACTATCACTAAGCGGCTCCTTTGATTCACATCAGTCAACCATAAAATCTTATATGGCGATAAAGAAATGCCGGCTATTCCCTGGCACAGGCTGCTTTTAATGGGATTAGAAGGAAGTTACTGCGACACGGTGCATTTATAGCCCTTTTAGATGCACATTTCCATTTGAACAGAAGAGCAATTGAATAACATTTTTCTATTAATAAAGAGTTGTGACAACACATTATGTAATAACATCATATTATGTGTTTTTACATTTTGTAGAGTTATTACATAATGTGGCATTTATTACATAATGTGTTGTAACAAGAGAGGTTTTAAACCTAAACTGTCAGGTCTGAGGTTCACATTTTTGGCTTCCTAGCTGACGGTAGAAGGTAAAGTAATTGGACCTTATAACCCTTGATGATTAAAGCCTCCACCTTTATGCAACTGACCAAGGGAAGATGACAGTAACTATGGCAGGATAATTAGCTTTAAAAGGGCACATTTACATTGATTTATTTACCATGTTTATCTTCCAAGAGGTGCCAATGGTGGACATCTGCAGCCACAAATGAAAATTTATGCTGACAGCACACAGGCGATTTTTTTTGCGATTTTTACACTGCATATGTTGCATTAAATCACTTCAGAGCATCTTGAAATAGTGATATATTCACTCATACCATATGTTAATTGGAAAAAAAATGGTTTATTTGCCAAAGGAACCTTTAGGTTTTCAAATATCCCATTTTCTTTGTTCCGAGACATACTGTACACGACAGGTATATATGGTTGCCAGCAGAGTTTTGGGTCCAAGCCCAGGGTTCGGCCTTTCATCTAGCACCCCTGGGGTATTTCAGGGGGTTAAGGGCCTTGTTCAAGGGCCCAACAGAAATGTGTTTACTTAGCTGAGGATGAGGTGTAAACCAACAAGCTTTAAGTGACCAGACACAGAGGCATAACCTGCTGAGTCACACACCATATGCTGAAAAGGGGATCGAACCCACAACTTACTTGCACCACACTCTAATCGACTGAGCTAACTGGCCAAGTGACATCTTATGTATTGGTTTCGACTGGACTTCACCTGATGGTTAAAATGCACATAAAGTACTGGGCAAGAGTCTTAGGCAGCCAAAGAAAGTGACGTTAAAATGATCTTCATGTTGGTGTAAAACTATGATATGCCCTAGAAGTGTGTCAGGATAACTGTTTCAGAACTGCTGAAATCACCCCAGAATTTTCAGCAAACATCCAACACAGTCATGCATTTTTTGACCCGACCGCCAGCTAATCAGTATCACACTGACGATTCTAACTGATTAAGTGAGGTGGTGGTCAGATTTAATACATAGATGGAATGGCTGGGGTGCCCCTGAGGAGAGGTTTGGGAATTGAAGCTGAGTTCATCTAGCTGAGGGATGGGCAATCTTATCCAGAAAGGCCCAGTCTGTGTGCAGGTTTTCGCTGAAACTCCCTGATTAGATTACTAATTAGAGGACTGATTGGCTGAAGAGTCCTCACACCTGGGTTTGAACAGCTGACCTACAGGTAATCCTAAAAACCTGCATACACACTGGCCCTTTATGTGTAAGATTGCCCACCCCTGATCTAGCCGTCCAGCAAGATATCAGTAATGAATTGCGAATAGAAGAATTTCTTTCTAGTTTTTGTGTTACTCTTAATTTGCACATATTGTAATGTGTTTTTGTTCTGAGCAAAAGTAGAGTTACTACCCAGAAGTGAGCACAGGCAGGGATGGCCTTAGCCGCAGCTGATCTCCCCAGCACAGATGTTTGCATCTATGCAAACGTGCCGCAGAGTAAATCTGCGCATGACGCAGAGCGAACGAAACGCCTCTCGTGTTTTTTCGTTAAGATGAGCGCGATGGCTGTCCTGATTGCCATTTATACTTTGTTCCACTTCTAGTTCCTAAAAGTGGGACCTTGAGTGTTGCTGAGGACTGTAAAGAAGCAGGACAATCTGGAAAAATCTTCTGGAAATATTTCCTTGCACTCAAGCAGATAGGAGTTTGTGTCTTTGTTTCCATTCAAAGCAAACAGCTTTCTCTGCAGAATCACTTCATTCCCCCGTCCTGATTTTATCTTTTAACCAGATGTCAGCACAATACTGGGTCTTGGTTACTGGCCCTCCACACTCAGAGTTTGCTGAAGACAATTGCAGCATCTTAGTGATCACATATTTAATGGAGAAAGAAGGAGAGACACCACATGTGAAATGTGAACGGATTTTATTTTGTGCACGAGCAAGAATGACTTTGCATGTCTGTATAGGAAGGTGGAAGACTCGCTTGGTCAGACGGCATCTGGAGGGTAATATCAGTGGCTGCAATGTACAACGTGAGTGTGATTTATTCTGTCCCAGGGACATCGAGGCCATGAGAAGCATTAAAACGCAGCCAGACTACAGCAAATCATTCATGGGGACGGTGGGGGGCGGGGGGGGGGGGGGGGGGGGGGCGGGGGGCCGGC
>JABFEA020000116.1:1116905-1136646 GCA_019775915.2 Cyphomyrus plagiostoma
AAACCAGTTCTCACTGCTTTACGTGATATTCGGGAGAAATAGCAGATTACGCATTGGAACTGCCTGGGATACAAACAACATACGTGTAACTAGACTCTTCAGCCAATAAGGGCAAAGGTGTGTCGTCACGGAGGCGGTTCCAGTTTGTGCAGCTGGGTGAGAGGCCGCAATGCATCTAACTGTAATGCATTGCGCCAGGATTAAAATGAGTTGCTTTAAGCTAGCACTGTAAGCAAGTTGAACGCACCCAATGACCGGACTGGGGAAACAAACTGAGACACGGACTTAATACAGAGGACTAATGACAACAACCAGAAACAGCTGATCACATGGGGATCCCACATGAGGTTAACGGGGGGGTGTGGCACAGGGAAGGAGAAGACGATTGGGGCAGGACAGGGGTACTGTTGGGATAAGATCTTTATCGTATTGGAAGCCATTAAGAAAAAAAAGCTCTTCTTGTTTTATCCTGTTCATTTCGTGTTCATTTTAAATGCAAAAAAAAAACATATTTAGGTGTCATTTTGGGGGGCCAAGATCCAATTAATTGGTTTTCCATTATTTCTTATGGGAAAAATTCAATCAGAACTCGAACTTTTTAGGATTCGATCCAGAGTCCGGAACGGATTAACTTTGAAAATATATATATTACTAATATACATTACAATACTGACTGGTATAAGAGCTGGTTCTAAGTCTGCATAGTCATTAACCAGGTAGGTTGTTAAGTGAGTAGTGATTGTATTTTTTACATTTTCCTTTAGACGTGTATTGCAATTAGCACACAAATGTAAAAGGGAGATCTGAGAATCCCACTGAAGGTGCTGCCAACAGTCTGGCTTGGGTTTCGCATCTTTAAGTTCCACAAACATCATGACATGCATTAGCCTTTCTATTTCATCCATCGATCCATCCATCCATCCATTATCTTCCACCTGATCCGAGGTCTATTTCATCTGCTCAAACTAAGGCCGAAGGAGGTAATTATGGGTCCAGAATAGATACCGGTTGTTGGCTCACAGCAGTCAGTCACCTGCTGCTCCTGCCCAGACATTATTTGTTTGGCAAAGTCACAAAGTTGACTAAGATACACGCTAGTAGTTCACACAGTTCCGTTGCACTGAAGCAGTTTGAGGTTAACAAATTGCTGGAGGTTACGACAGGTGATGAGCCTTTGGGGTTTCAACCCAGACACAGCATCTGTTGCTTAATTTCATTGCAGGTGAATCGTTCTGCCACCGCAACCCAATAAAATTTATAGGTGATGATTTAATGTGTTGACTTTGAACCCTCTCCTGAACCTGTGTACTAAAACATAGTCCATCGGTAGCTTCCAGCTCTGCAAAAATTACAGTGAATCAAGAATGTCACACATTTACTACCTTAACATTGATTATGTGATTTTTTTTTTTAATCCACCGAAGATGGGGGGAGAAGGTTTTTCATGTAAGCAGTTTATAAAAACATTTTTTTGACATTAGAAGGAAAATCATAAAAGAATCAGAATAAATCAATGAGAAAACCTTTATTATCCTGCAGGGAGTTGTGACCAACTGCACAGCATAGAACCACAGCTTGCTATAATAGTTTGTGTTTTGTATAATAGGTTACTTTTACACATGCAAAATACAATCTTAAAATTGAAACTGGGAAGCCTCTCACATATTGAGAAATTAACAGACAAATTAGGTTAAAGTGGTACCTAATCAGCATAAAAGATCAGCTTTTCAGAATTTACCTGAAGTTTATAAGTTTGATTGTGGCTGAGTGTAATTTTCATTTCCCAGGATAGGCACTGGGGGGGGGGGGGGGGCTTTTTGGGATTAACTGCAGAAATGTAAAATACAAAACTGTAAATGATGAGGAGGGCGAGCTCTGCAGGTGAACGGATCCACATGACATTGTGTTAGGGGAACTAACGGGCCTTCTATTGTGAATGGGGGTCCCGTTTTGGTATTAAAGGGCTTGCTTGTACAAACAGCAGGCCAGTGCAAACAAAAAGCCGTCTCAGTGTAACAACTTAAAAAAAAAAAAAGACGGTGAATAGGACAAATGTCAGCCCCACCTGGTAAGTGCCAGGGGCTTCACCTAGGAATACATTGATATTCTGGCATCACATGTACTTTTATACACTGTGACTTACAGTTTTACCCATCACGCAAATTTGAAAGTCAGCAATGAGTGGCTTCTCCTGCCAGGAAGGTGTCCCTGGTCACCTTAAAAAGCAGCGATGAATTAGCCTCATTCTCCCGTCCGCATGTACTTAGCAGCAGGTCGCAGTGGAGCTAACCGCTAACGTGATTAGCTATCGACTGTGCAGCAGGTGGCAGCGTGGAGCAAAGAGCCAGTCTGCAGTCAGACCGCTCAGCTTCAGCCCCGTCAATGTGACTGGAGTCATAAGGGAACAAGCTGTGTACATTAATAGCACTATGTATGTTTTAAGCAGTTTCTGCTTGAGCTCACATGGAGTCAGTACAGCATTTTGTTTCTTTTTCCTTCACTTTTAATACATTCATAATATCCACTTATATAACCTCCTCTGGAATAATCGCCATGACCATTCAGTTGATAATAAGTTTTACGGGACAGATTTCTTTATTTAAGACTGATTTTTCATTCCCTTTTTTGTCGTTATGTTTCATGGGTTCAGAAAATATTTTACATCCTGACTATTGTGGCCTGGGGAGAGTTTAGTAGTTTTCAATATATTGTTTATAACCTCTGAATGTGATTTTTATACGTGCGTTTCATACAGTGTGTGTGTATGTGTGTGTGTTTGCATTCACCACATGCTTGGATGGGTTTCTTCCAGTTCCTCCACATTCCTCCAGCAATACAAAAAATGAGGTTAGGATGAGGTCTCTCTAAAGAAGCTCCTCTCCAATGGTGCCCCCTACCCTGTAGGACACCCTGACCTTATACCAGGTAACCATTAAGGAAAATGAACAGACAAGCCAGACACATTTTACTGTAAGTTAGATTTATACTGTAATATTTATGGTGGGGAGCTTTTGAACATGCATGAATTTCCATACGCACATCTGCGTTTTGGATAGACTTCAGATTCTTACACAAAACAGATAATCAGCTCTGACAGATACTTGATAAAAAATGCAGAAATTACACTCTCAATAAAAACCAAAAAGAATTATTGTTTACTAACAGAATTTAGTGAATAGCGTTATACTTGAAGTAAGCTTGAGATAAAAACATATATTACCAATAATTCCCAGACAACCGTCACCCATGAAGGGCCCACACATTTTGTATTTGAACAGCAACTTCAACTAATTCAAATTTTGAGTTAATAAATTGGTTTATTCAGGCTGTCTGGTGATAGAATGAAACAAATGGAACACTATTTCGATAGTGGTCAGGAAGAGGTTCCAGAGCTACTAGTTTAAACTCATAAGCTACCAGTCTATTGTTTGTTTTGTACATAATTGTAAATAATTTGATCCAAACTATCCACAGTGCTGCAGCCAATCTGTTATTCCCAGTGACGTCACTCCATATATATTTGGCAAAAGGCAACATGAAAACTATCTAGATGTAGGTTTCAAAAGTATTTTCAACATTCAACAAGTCTGTATATATATCCAGTTTTATTAGTTTTGATAGGTAAATGATTTATTAAATTATAACAACTAAGGGATGAGCCGGGAATTTGTAAACACAGCTTAGAAAGCAAAAACACAAGTGAAGTGAAAATAAATTTGTGCTGTCGCCTGCGTGAATCAGAAAATAAAAAAAAAGAAAAGTGTTCTGAGCCAAAAACAATTCGGCTCAGATTACTGTGTCACGGGGAGCCAGCAGAGAAGATAAATGTGAAGAGTCCGGCTTGGACAGCAAGCAGAGGAGAGATTCGACGGCGGCCAAGTGGAAATAGGAACTGGCGGCCGGCTTTGAAGGAGACTCTGTGGCCTCGTGGACACAGAAGGGTCCGCATGTGTTCCGGAGCGTCCTGTCACCCTCAGATCGGCCTTGTCGTCTCAGCCATGATGAAAAATGCCATATATGGCCTGAGGACCTGAATTCCCTTTTTTATTATTTTTCCCTTTTTCGTAAGGTTTTCATTTTAGGAGGCAGGGCATATGCCACCCGCTGGTCCGGAGAGCACTGGTGTTTTTCACAAGTCTATACTGCGGCAGGAGAGCGTGCGACTCCCTCGCTTAGGCACACATGTACGCGCCTCATTAGCTAAGTGGTATTCATCACTCAAGCATGACCGCTTTTGGGTTCCAATGAAAGCAGACTTTTTTTCTGTGGGTGTTGGGTCTCAGTTTTGGGGCTGGGTTTTCACATTGTGTGCTTACCCCTGAGCACCCCTTGCCCCTCCAAGCCCGAAACATATTGTGTCGATCTACCCCTAATGCACCACACACACACTTGGCATGGAAACTTCTCGCCTATTTTGGAGTATCCCTCCTTCATAAACCCTTATCGTCCTTAGCTATTTTTTCTTTTCTTCCATTTTTCAGCCTAATATTTGCTATGCTTTGTTTTATTGTGCTGTTTTATTCTGAAGTGCCGAATGACAAACGTTTCTGGAAGTGGAGGGTGTGTGTTGAAAACTGTTGAGTTCTCCCGAGGCCCTGAAATTCATAATGTAAAATCATTTCCTGAAGCCATGAAACATCAAAAACAGCAATTAAAAAGCAAGATCATAATTTTTTTTAAAAAATCTATAAACCCTGTTATCACCTCAGAGCCCATGCAGAGTCCCCAGAAACAGATCAAAGTTGACCGTGTAATTAACAATATTTCACAAATAGTAAACCGCAAGCAAGAAGAAAATCTGAATGTAATCTATGGTAAAATAAAACATATTAGTCTCATAAGTATACATTTCTCTTAAAGAGCGTAAGACTAATGGAGCGACATAGTGAACTGAGTGGAGATAGTTACGTGTGTAGTTAGTGCCTTTCCAACATTAAAAATGAAAATGGCGGTTTTAGGACTGCTTGCCAGTTGTTTCTAGAAGATGCAAGACCATCTACCTGCTGTGTGTATAAATTGTTTCACAGACAAGAGAGAGAAGCCTCACTTTGTTTTTCCCAAGCCTGCAACAGCATTTACGTCACTGTGAGACCTCTTTCACAGCTGCTTTCGGTGTTTTACAATAACACAGCAGAAGGTATGAATATTGTGGATTTTCCAAGTGGGCTGGGCTGCTGGGTTAACCTACACTGCTGATTAATACAGCACTATTGTATATGTAATTCAATGAAGGCGTTCAGAGAGGAGTGTCTTCCTCATCTAACAGATTCTCCCTCTCTCCGCCTACTACTGAAGGGAGCGCAAAGGGTCTGTCAATTCCCAGAAAAAAATAGCTAAAGTGGGGCTGAGGGTTGGGAAAGTGAGCTCTCCGTTTTATCTCGTTGTAGTGTAGGGGGTTCTCAACGTCCTCGCTCCTTTCCTGAAATCCTGCGCTCTCGTAGGTCTTGGGATTGTCCAGCGGGCAGTGTTCCTGTTCATTGACGTCGGCATGATGGAGAGCATGGAACTCGAGCAGAAAAGCAGGACGTACTGCATCAGAGGCAAGCATGTGGCTGTAATCTGCGTGGCGCTGGCTGCCGCCGTCGTGCTGGGCCTCAGCCTGGGCCTCTCCCGAGCACGTCCGACTGACGGAATGGAAACCTCCAGAAGCTTGACACCCGAGGCTTCCGAGCGAGGACCCTGCAAAGCCTCCTCAGACAGTAGCGGAGACTGGAAGAACTTCAGGCTGCCTGAGTACGTCACACCGGTCCATTATGACCTCCATGTAGAGCCTGATCTGGACACTGACATCTACACCGGCAACGTCTCCATCTTGGTGTCGGTTTCTAAGGCTACCCGGCACCTATGGTTACATATCAGGGAGACGTTCATCAGTGTCCTCCCAAGGCTGCAGAGGAAATCCGGCCAGAGGCTGCAAGAGGTGCCCATCAAGAGGTGCTTTGAGTACAAGCCCCAGGAGTATGTAGTCCTTGAGGCCACAGAAGTGCTGCCACCTACAGGTCCCATTGAGTACTACGTGCTGACGCTAAGATTCCAAGGCTGGCTCAACAACTCTCTTGTGGGTTTTTATAGAACCACGTACCAGGAGAACGGGACTACAAAGTAAGTGATCTCCCGCATTTGTTTATCTGTGAATATACATAATAGAATGTCACCCGCGTGGCTTCAAGTGAACCCGAGAGGCAGGTTCATGTCTCACGGCGTGGGAGTTTTGGAGAGCGAATATGAGGCTAAATGTTGCACTGGCGTAATAAATGGGTGAAAGTCATGAGGCACAGCGAGGGAATCTGGACTCATGACCCAAACACGGTCAGCATAAATAAGCAAGACCCAAAGCCTTAATCATTCGGCACTGGAAGAATGCGAGAAGGAGGTGATGTTCATGTAACCCTCTTTCAGTTTTATTGTTCTGTTGCATACAGCAGCTTGAAGTATAGAATCAGAAGTAGAATTCCAATTTAATGCTTTGTTGCATTTAATGTACAGTCTAAGTGGTTATGAATTAGCCTGTTTTTACTAGATCAGAGATGGTGTACGATGAAATTCTGCAACAAAACTTAATTTCACTCTACAACAAGTACATTGGTGTTGCAGAAAATCCATCCATCTTTCAATATTCTTGGTCAGGGTAAGGGGCAGCCTGGAGTCTATGCCAATAGAGGGCGCATGACTGGGTACACCTTAGACAGGATGAGATGTCACAGAATATTGGGGGACAAATGGATAAGTGACATTCTGTTCCCTTGCTGGAGTGAGGGATGGATCTGATATATTGAAAGAGACTGATTGTAAAGACAGAGAGTGGTGGAATGCTTTGATGCTTGAAAACAAAATGTTCTCAACATCTGCAAAGAGGCATGTCGACCCTCACAAGCTATTCTCCTCAGGCACCTAGACAGTTGCCAAGGGTGGAGCTACACATGTAAAACTTTTACTTCATTTAAATCAGTTTTTAAATTTGTGATTGATGAAGGCAGCCTCATAGGTATTGCTGTAATAGCACCATGATAGAGTGAAAAGCCAATTGTTCATGGCTGTTCAGCTTTTGAAACTTTGCACTCTGTGGTCAATGCAGCGCAACTCTAGTTCGAACAAGGAATTTGGCTTTGCATTCCCTCATTCACCCCAAATGTCCTTAATTTCCAGAAAAATTGCTGCCACAGACCACGAGCCCACTGATGCCCGTAAAACATTCCCATGTTTTGATGAACCCAACAAGAAGGCCACCTATAAAATCTCCATAACCCACGATGGCTCCTACAGCGTCCTCTCCAACATGCCGGTGGAGGTAAAATGAGGCACCGTCTGCAGATGACTTCTGTTATGTGTCCTACTCTCACAGTAAGACTGAACCTTTTTACAATGCTTGATTTTTGGTCTAAGAGGTTCATCAGTAGTCTTGTTGACTCCGTAATGGCCAAAGGTGAAGAATTAAGGTTCCTGTATTAACAGCCTGCCAATGACCAGACTGAGACTACCAATCTGTTTACAGAAAATCGAGATCCTGTCCCGTAATAAGAAGAGGACATCCTTCGAAATCTCAGTCCGCATGAGCACGTATCTGGTGTGTTTTGCTGTGCACCAGTTCGTCTACGTGGAAACGAGGTCGTCACGTGGGATACCTGTAAGCGCTAATCTCTGGCCTTTCCATTTCTCGATTTACACCGACTATACCGACCGACCTAAGCGTGGAGGGAGTTTTCGACTCATAAGAGCAGAGCTACTTACACTAGCTGACAAACGTACCTATGTTCCAGGGTAATTTATGCAGCGTGCATTTATTGGCGCTCATTTTAGAAAATATAGCCATATTAAAGGCCGTGTATGTTGGCCCCATCCTTAACCACAATGGCAAGTAAAAGCATTATAATACTAAAGGGAAAGTAAAAATGAATCACACCTCAACAATAAGATATGCTACTATGATAAATATCTTCATAGATGCATTTCTAAAGTATGATTATATACCTTAGTAATGGAATAATCAGCCAAAGAGAAAAGTTTATTAAAGTTTATTAAAAGCTAACATATATGATATAATTCTTTAAATCCTTTGATTGTAAATTATCTTCAAAGAGTAACTTCGTTAAGTAAGAAAAAGCAAACAGATAATGTCAATCCCACCTTCTCTTATGCTATCTGCATTACTTTAATATACAATATATACTTTATGAGCTGGCCCCCTGTCCTGGGTTGTTCCCCGCCTTCTGCCCGTAGCTTCCGGGATGGGCTCCGGACCCCCCACGACCCAGAAAGGATAAGCAGTTTGGAGAATGGATGGATGGATGTATACTTTAGAATGCAATGTTCTGATGAAAAAACACATACAGTATATGTCTTTTTACACTACAAATCAGTGTAAAGTCCTTTGGACACTCTGTTCCTAAAAACATAAGATACTAAAGAGAGCATGATTGACTGATTGATCTGTGAGAAGGCAGCCCAACCCAGGGCTCTGGCAGAGAGGTGGGGATCTTTCTATCGAATAGCTTCCTGTACAGGGGGGTCAGATGATATGCTGCTGTCCTGCCTTTCTGGATGACGGTTTAGCTTGTCATTCAGAAGGTGCATGGTGAGCGAACCCCAGTCTCTCCTCAGGCTCACTATGATGTTGCACAGACAGTGGCACCTAAAAAATAGGAACAGAATTGGATTGCTATGGGTTGGGGACCAATACTGTATGATATTTTCATGGGGCCCAAAATCTTTAGCAGTCCTCCTGCACCCAGATATCTTTTTTTTTCATAGAAATGTTTTTTTAGAGTTAAGTGATGTGAAAACTTGGAAAACTCAGTACAGGTTAGAGCTATATATATGAATGTATAAATAATACTCAGTCATACAGAAAAACAATACAAACTTAATGATTATTGAAGCAATATAGCACTTTCTAGTCATGGACAAAATGACACTTCATGAACCATTTACTGTGTTGAACCAGTTACTGTGACCCCAGTAGATAGTGCTCTCTGTTTTAAGTGTTTGTCTGCTGTTTCACTTGTTCTTATACAAACAAACTCTCCTTTTCACACAGTTGCGGGTTTATGCTCAGCCAATGCAGATCCACACCGCAGTGTATGCTGCAAACCTGACCAAGGTCATCTTCGACTACTTTGAGTCCTATTTCAACATGACATACTCCCTCCCGAAATTAGGTAATTACCTCACCCACGAGTCAACTTTGATTCTTGTATTTCCCGATACCCCACATGCCTGGACTGGTGCAGTACAAAAGTATATGATTGGGAAAATGTACAAGCTGAATATGAAAATGAATTCCGGTACCTCTTATGTTTATCCTCCTGAGACCCCACCCATTCATTTATGTCCAATGTAGTGGACATTTTATTTTTGCATCTATCTTTTCACTGATGTTAGGAAACATATTTATTCCTGTTGTACAGTAAAGAGAACATCCTGGGAAATTAAAAATAAAAATAAATTTGAAAAAATGTTAATTGTAAGATGTTTTATTTCCTCCAAAGACAAATAACCCACAATTGAAGGACACTTTTTTCCTTGGGTCTCAGGAGGTTATACGGGGTCAGGGGTCTGAAATAAGAGTAGAGGTTCGTTTAAAAAAAAAAAAAAAAAAAAAATCTTTAATAGAACATTCATAAACAGCATTGAAGCATACCTTAACACGCCTTAAACAACTGCATTCATAATACTTTCAATGAATAACACATGACAGCTGTCTTACACAGAAATGACAAACATTATACTTAAATGATCATATAATGTTTATTATCAATATATATATAAAGCTAGTAAGGTATATTTGGATGTTACGGTATACTTAGATGCTGCTTATGAATGTTCTATTTATACATTATGAAGGTGCACTGAACGTTCTGTGAATGTATTATGAAGGTGCACTGAACGTTCTGTGAATGCATTGCGAAGGTGCACTGAATGTTCTGTGAATGCATCACGAAGGTGCACTGAATGTTCTGTGAATGCATTACAAAGGTGCACTGAATGTTCTGTGAATGCATTACGAAGGTGCACTGAATGTTCTGTGAATGCATTACAAAGGTGCACTGAATGTTCTGTGAATGCATTATGAAGGTGCACTGAATGTTCTGTGAATGCATTATGAAGGCATCATGAAGGTACAGATAATGTAAAGTGTTACAAAAAACGGGGGTGGGGGGGGGGGCAATGACCAACAAACCTCAAACGCCCCTATGCCTTGACAGATAAGATCGCCATACCGGATTTCAGCACGGGAGCCATGGAGAACTGGGGGCTCATTACCTACCGGGAGAGCAGCCTGTTGTATGATGCCAGCGAGTCCTCATCTTACAACAAGAAGAACGTGGCCAGCATCATCTCCCACGAGCTGGTGCACCAGGTGGGGCCGCGATGATGGGGGACGAGCCTGCAGTAAAGGGACAGTGGGGGGAGGGTGACCCTGCTCCAGTGTTACTGCAGCAAGGAGGGGGGGTAAGCTGGTTATCAGACTGCTGTGGATGGTTCAGCATGATGAGGTCCATCCTGTTCAGCATGGTGGGCTTGTCCAAATATCGAAAGACATGATTATTATTGGTCAAGTAACAGTTGTAGGTCTATTTGGACTTCCATTGCAGTTACTAATAAACAGAAACTGGCAAGATCTCCTCAGTTATTGGTTGGATTGATTGGGTGGCTCAATGTGCAACACCTTCCACCCAGTGGTGACCAAAAGAAACTTTATGGATCATTTGTGATATTTTTGCCATGGTTTTACCGTTTCTTTTAAAAAGAGCACCATCTAGTGGGGTCAGAAAATACAGCAAATGGTTCATGAACCTTCGTCACTACTTCTACTCGCAGAAATGTAGGTTTGAATTCCACCTCCTGCTATGGTATGTATGCAGAGTTTATCTCGGTGTTTGCCCTCTGGGTACTCCTATAAACTCTAACAGTCCAAAACACATATGGTTGGGGTGAACTGGTTCATTTAAATGGTGAGAGCGTGAACCCTGTGATGGTCTGGCATGCCATCCAGGATGTGCCCAGACTTACACTTCCTGAGATGCTGCTTGGCTTTAAATTATCACTCTCTCCAGGAATGAAGTGCATGTCCTCCATACAGAAAGCAGCACCCAGGGCTGCAACACCTAAGGCCACTGTTTCCCAACCCAGTCCTCAGAGACCCCCAGACAGTCCACGTTTTTGTTCCCTCGCAGCTCCCAACACATTTGAACCAGGGATTCCATGTTCTTGATTGGCTGAGAGCTGGAAGGGAAGAAAAATGTGGACTGTCTGGGGGTCCCTGAGGACTGGCTTGGGAAACATTGGTTTAGGCTGGAGCCTCTTTGTGAGTCTCCTAGGACGACCACAAAATGGGTATTTTAAATGACAAAATATCCTTAGATGTTTTTCACTGTGTAATTTGTGGATGACACTTTCGTGTCCCTAAGAAAATGGCACTAAAGTGATATCTTACAGGGCTGTTTCTTTCATACCATTTATAATGTAAAAGGCCCCATTCCCTTATTTGCTCATTTATTGCATAAAGTCGGTTGTGATTCTGTGTTTATGGGCCACATGTCACAGTGGTTCGGGAACATAGTGACGATGGACTGGTGGGACGACCTGTGGCTGAACGAAGGTTTTGCAAGCTTCTTTGCGTTCGTGGGGGTGGACAGGGCGGAGCCAAGCTGGGAGATGGTGAGCCGCGTGCTTGGGCTGGCATGCCTTGGGGGGGGGGGGGGCGTCACCTGTGGCGGCTAATGCATTCCCACCTCGGTAGCGAGACTTCATGCTGACGGACATCACCCTGCCGGTCATGGTGAGCGACGCCCTCGTCTCCTCCCACGCCATCATCGCCAATGTCTCCACGCCAGCTGAGATCACGGCCGTCTTTGACGGAATATCCTACAGCAAGGTATCCCTCTACTGAGGCTAAAGGCACTGACAATTTGCACAGCTGAGTGCTTTTAATCAGGATACACTGTATACTATTTCTATTGTATTATAGTACTGTAACTACTTTCTGTTATTTCTGATAATTTAGAGTATAACTCTTGTCTGTAGTTGGCAAATATTCCATTTATATACAGGAAATTTATCATAATGCTCCTAGTATTTCTAAATTGCTAAGCTGCAAGGAAATACCGAATTTAAAGTAAGACAAGTAAGAAAGCTTAGACACTGTTCTCGAGTGCGCCACCTGCTGGAATAATGAGATGTATACACTAAATGTCAAGAATTCACGATGGCATGTTTTTCACCCGTAACACCCAGAGCTAAATATGTAATATTGATACAAACACACATATATAAGCAGAAAGTGGAGTCCTGGAGAACACCTGCAGCATTCTTCCTTTTCAGATATCTACAATTTATTAACTATAGAGAATGTTATGTTTGGACCATTATCAGATATTCCATTATTTCTTTGCGTCATTCTCCAACACGTTTTTTGTTCAAATACCTACTTTCACCTATAGGGGGCATCAATCCTGAGAATGCTGGAGGACCTACTGGGTCGCGAGATGTTTCAGATCGGCTGTCAGGTGTGATGTCAACATATTCTGTTGTGCAACAACTGATAGCTGATGATATGTTGCAATACGCTGATTAGGTTTGGCTCCTACAGCTTATTTTTATCAGCCAGTAAAGTGGTCATATTTATCCTGAACTTTAATATCTTTTTATATTAACGGCCAAAATGTGCATTGAATTGCAGGAATGGTATACAAACAAAGCAGAAGTCAATATGAATTAATCTGTTCTTTCTTTGCCTAGAAATACTTGAAAGACTTCCAGTTTAGGAATGCCAAGACCTCTGATTTCTGGAGGTCTTTAGCTGCGGTATGTTCTTGTCTCTGCCTTGTTTGATATCGTGACTTTGTTTTCATGATGGCTACAGACACTTCTGAACTGAATGGCCTCAGTGGGCCAGCCAACCGACAGGATTGTGTTTCTTGATTTACATGCATGTGGAGATGAAATCGCGCTCAAATCGCTGTAGACGTGTCCACCTGTGGAACGGCCAGACGTATAAGGGGTGGCTTTGTACGTCAGGTGAGCGGTTTTCCCGTAGAAGAGATAATGGACACCTGGACCAAGCAGATGGGGTACCCTCTGCTGGATGTGTCTACCCTGGGCATGCAGGTCAGGCTGACTCAGAGACGCTTACTGCTGGACCCCAATGCAGATCCCTCCAAGCCCACGGTCTCCCAGAGGTGAGTATCGAGGTCAGTTCTCCTGCTTCACTTAATCTCCTAACAGCCTTGGCGCTAAATGGAGATGCTAAAGTAGCTTTATTAATTAGGGGGTGCTAAGGGATTAGGTAGAGTAAAGAGTAAGTGTCTAGGAAGGATGAAGAACAAGGGTTCAGGGAGGATGGAGAACTGGGGTTCAGGGTGGATGAACACCTGCTTTATTGTCATTCTGCCAGTGCAAGAACAGGAGGGTCCGACTGACTATCTCTTGAATCATTACCGACATCCCATTACAATCACTGTCATGACACCTGACTTTCTCCGTAGTTACATCTGGACTATCCCTATAAAGTGGTTCTCTCTGGGTAGCCAGAAGAATGGGAGTATAATGTACAACAGGATACAGAGAGGTATGATGGGCAGATCCCACAGCGGAACCCCTCCAGTATGTTAATAACAAGCTCTTTCTACACCTGTATCCCTACTGTGACCATTAAGGTACCTTGATAGAATTTGATGGTCTTTCAACTCTCAGAAACACCAAGCACTAAACTCGTACGTCCAAGAAGCCATTATTCCCTCACTTTCATGATTTTTTATATCTGTCGCTGTAAATGCATGAATGTCTTCTGCTGCTCTACGTCACAGACCTTCTAGTCCTAGACTATGCCACCGATGTGGATGGACTGCTGAAGGTGAACAGAGATTCCATAGGCTTCTACCGGGTCAATTACAATGACCTCCTGTGGAGCTCAGTGAGCCAGCAGCTGCTCCAAGACCACAAGGTATTTCCCGTTTTCACCAGGGTGCTGACTTTTGGTAGTCAGTTCCTGGACTTTTACTTGAATATCCTCCTTACTGAATATCAGCATAAATAATATGCGATAGTTACCGAGCTTGTTTTCTGGCAAGTTACTCAAAGCACTGTTATTTCCGTGCAATTACCGTGCAATTAACCTCTAAAACTGACGTCTATGATACTTTTTTTAGGTTTTCTCTAAGGCAGATCGGGCGGGGTACATAGATGATGCATTTTTTCTGGCACGGTACGAATCGTTTCTTTTCCTTTTCTGAAAAACACTTGCGTTTTGCTCACTCTTTGTTAATCGCGGAAGAACACGATCGCAATGCAAATCGTAATTTAAAAAAACGCCCGCAGGGAAAAACCTGTTGGGTCTCACTGTCCAGTTCACTAATCTGCCCGAACAGAGCCAACATCATCGATTACAGCCACGCGTTTAACCTGGTGAAATACCTAGCGGCTGAAACGGAGTACGTTGTGTGGGACACGGTGGCTTCATCCATCGCCTATGTGCGGGACATGATGGTGCAGGACTCCACGCTGTACCCAAAGTTCCAGGTACCCCATGCGAAAGGCCATTCTGTGCGCAAAAACGAGCCCATCGGGGAAGCTGTGGGCCGCTGATCCCCCAATTAGGACGTTGTAGGCGAGGATTAGACGCGGAGATGAGCTAAACAGACACGGGGGACATTTACATGCAACACCCCAACATTACAGACAAGCAACCAATTGAATAAATATGCTTTTCCATGTAAAATTAGTTATTTTTTTCGTGCTAAGTATAGTAAAATACTAGTATATACTAATGCTACAGGTTGAGTCTGAATTTGAACATCACAGTTCATTCAGTGGGGAAAAAATCTGTATTAGGAACATCAGACGTGGTTTTTCGTAATTGGCATTTAAAAAGTCAAAAAGTATCTGGGCTCCCCCTGCTGGGAGTAAGTGTGCATTACATGTATAAACCTGGCTTCTCCGTCAACTCTTAATGTATTAATTCTGACATTACAGACTCTATACATACATAGTGCTTTAGTCACATTTTTTTGTCCCTTTTAGATGTTTTTCCGTAGTAAGGTGTCAGGTATCTCCAGGATGCTGGGATGGAATGACACAGGGAGCATGCAAGAAAGGTATGAGAGTGCTTCTCCTTCTTCCTGTCTGTGGGTTAGTCTGCATGACAACCTGTGTGTTCTCCTCCCTGTACATATATATCGGTACATGATACTGTGTCTGCCTGAGTCTGCGTGTTTTTGTCTATTTGTGAACACGAAACCAAAACAGCCTCTGTCATCACCAGGATGTTACGTGCGATAATACTGGGACTGTCCTGCCAGATGGAGGACCAGGACGCCCTGGTCCAAGCCTCTCACTTGTTTTACCGCTGGATCAATGGCTCACGGTGAGTAGATAAGCCCCGTGCGTGTTGGGGGGGGGGGGGGGGGGGGGGCCGGCCCCCATGTGGGAGACTTATTCCCCTTTTAAAACAAACTCACCATAAATCCACGGCATTAAAACGAGTGAGTCCAAGAGCACATCATAGTATTAAAAATCCCTTTAAAAAGGTAGAAATCACAGGCTAGATGCTATGAAATGTCATACCGGCGCTCCGTTTGAGCAGGTGCCCAGCTCAGGCTACGCATTTTCAACTAATCCATTATAATTAACGGGTGGTTTTCCAGGAAGAATGAGATGTTGGGCTTCTGGACGCAGTGAAACCATTTGAACTTGTGGGGTAGACATTTCTTTCTATTAAAAAATATAATAGTTATGGCCATTTAAAAAAATAATAATTTCTTCATTGCATGTTTGATGAAATGCATGGATCATTGCAGACAGGAAGCATTCCATGACCCCTGGTTATTAAAAATCCATGTTTGGCAAGGCAGACGAATGGGTTGCCAGATGGATGTTCCTCTGCTCAGCTTCGTTTCTGTTTCCATCCGCAATGATTTGGAAATGGAGAAGAATTTTCACAAATCCTATTGCAGAGTGAATCCCTGGCTGTAACTCTTATCACTGTGCATCGTTTGTGTGCTGTGTGCTTCATCATCTGCATGCGTTAGCAGCAGTGCTGTGAGACCTGTGCTAATGGGGGCTGCGGTGATCTTCAGTACCCAGCCTGTTCATTCCAAGCAGGATATCCGTGGGACTTCAGTGCATCCCAGATGGAACAGTGGGGAAGGGACAGCCAGTGGAACATCTGCATAACTCCCCAGGGTCACGCCCACTCTTATCCACTATTAACCACTGCGACCTGACTTCCACAGAGGGGCCCCGCTGCTCGCCTTGCTAACGGCTGCTGCATTCTGATAGGAGGACGTGTTGACTCATGGAGGGTGGTCATGTGACAGCAGTGGTCTACAGCTGACAGTGACATTTAGCCTGACAGCCCGAAGGCTGACATAATGAGGAGGATGTTTGTCCAGCTCAGTGGACCGGCTTATGGTATCATACAGCTGTTGTGTAGCTGTGAGTGCTACCATGCACAGGTTTACCCAGGCTGAAGCCCATGGTTTTTCCCGTTTTTTTTGTGTCCGCACCGCCCTGGATGTTAACATGCTTCTGTGTGTGACGCAGAGAGATGAACGCAGTGGTGTTGTGCTGGTGTGGCCTGTGAGAGGCTCCGGGGGTTTCGGACAGGAACGCACATGGATCACTGGCAAATGCTCGCAGGTGAGAGATTCCTTCACCTTTAGCACCCGGGTCTTTATTTCACATCGTCGGTCCAGAACCGTTGCTTAACATGCAGGGACAATGTGCAACGTTGTAGCAACGCGATCGTCAAGGGTATGTCAGACACTATCATGTGACCGCTCTGTCTGTCTTGGATGAGGAAACAAGCTTCAGCAATAATCTAATTAAGGAAAGTTGTACAATAGATCGATCGATCCATCCATCCATCCATCCATCCATCAAACTTCCAACAACTTATCCAGCATAGGGCTGCATCGAGTCTGATTCCTATCCCAATAACACACAGCAGAGGGCACCTTAGAGAGACCAGTCCATGCCAGGGTACAACCACTCCCCCCCCCACACGCACGCAATGGACAATTAATAAGTGAGTTACACGCCCAGCGGTATAAAAACACTTACACAATGACATTGTACCTACATTTCACACTGTGTTTGAGACGTCGCTCAGATGGTTGGGCCCCCACAGTTCCTGTTGCTGGGGCGATTGGGAAAGAGACTAACAGGAAATGCTGGACATAGCTGGACCGCTGGGGGAGTGTCAGGTGTGACACATGACTGCCAGCCAAAGGTGCGTCGCCGCTGTCCGCTTATTGTTCCACACAGGAAGCCCCCCTCCCCCCCCCCCCTTGTGAAGTTACATCAACAGGAAGACAAGGAGATCACAGCGAAAAGCTAGCCGGGGTGATAGGAGTGTCCGTGGGAGCCCGCAGCCGAACTTCTGTCGCAGTATTTACGTAGCCTGGGAAATGCGACAGTGCTACATGCGCGTCACCTCCCGGCATTGGGGTGGGGGAATGGGGCTGTTGGGGTCATGGAAATGCAAAACATCACTGGATCCCTAATGAAGCCTCAGTGGCACCGAGACCTGTTTGGGAGGGGAGTGGCTCCAGTTCAGTTGCAGCTTTGGACAGATTTTCAGCCTGTGTAGAAGCTGGGCCTCCTCTGAGGAGAAGGAGGAGGATAATTGTGGGTTCACACCTGGCTGCCCGTGTGACAGATCTCCCTGCCAGGACTGGCTTGTCTCCGCTGTGCGACATTCCTGGTCAAGTGCGAAAAGTGCCTGGACGCTGATGCTGGTAAATATCGCTGTGCGAGCAGACATGGGTTCTGGGACAACCTTGGGCTCGGCTGTTCAGTAAGCCCTTATTTAGGAGATACTGGGTACCTCAAGGATGAGGTCAGCATTTAATAAGAGTGTCAGCATTATATACCCATCCATTTTCCAAATCACATATCTCATTGCAGGGTTATGGGGCCACAGGGAAGGCAAACACCCAGGGTGGGGTACGGGGAAAATACTCACAGAAAAATCGATGGGCAACTTAGATACTAAATCTCCAAGAGGAAACGCCACAAGTCCAGGAATCAAACATCCATCTGTAGAAATGTGTGTCTGTATTGTTAACCAAAAGCCATTCACTCTTATGGGCAAAATTACCATTTATTTCAGGTCCAATCGAGAAACACCCAATTAATCTCCCCAAAATATCCCCAACACTTACCAACACCTTTCTGCATTTTCGAAAAAACAACAACAGCAAAAATAAAAATCAGTGAAATGTCCTTGCTGTAGCAGGATGTTGCTGTAATATTTTGTAACCATAAATTCCTAATTTGTAATATGTCTCACTCAGATATCGTCACAGCTTCTTAAGGTGGGAAGCTTAATACCGAGAACTGGGGCGGTGGTGAACTCATTTATTTGGGTCTTTTTATGGTGAGTAATGTAACAACACAGGATGGCTCTGCTTTCCACAGTTCTGCTTTCCAACCAGAGGGGGCGCTGCATCTGGCCACTCTGGTAATATGGTTTCCATTTGGTTGCTCAGTGATGAACCGTTTCCTGTTGTCCAGAGCCGTCTGCTGCCTCGCTCACCCAGAATGCTCCTCCACTTCCCTGGAAGTGTGTGCGGTCTCTGGAAATCCCTGTTGAGCCCCAGTGCTTCTACATTCATCCCCTACAGCAGGCGGCACAGGCCAGTGGTACGACATGACCGACGAATCACCTCCGATGGTCTCCTCGCCTGGAAGGAGAGCTTCCACATTCTGCAGCACAGTTTTCCGATAGTCTGACAAGGAGTGCCGGCTGCTCTACTGCGTGCTAGGCTATCTACTGAATTGCTTTTCAACCACTCATTAAGAGATAAAAGAGCATTTCTTGGTACACAAATACTTGTTTTTCTCAAGAACAAACAAAGCTAATTCTTTTTTCTTAAAACAAAGGAGTGACACTTTAAAAAATTGTCACTTTTTATTTAAATCCAAGATGGTTCTGCAAATATTTTAATCACATTTTCTAAGCTAGTAAAAAGAACCGAGGGCTAAATAAACTTTACAGTGTTCAGAACGGCTTGTCCCTTCCAAAGCATGATAGTGGCTTTAAACAGCTTTTTCTGTTGTTTTTTTTTTTTGCTTGTTGTTATTCTGCAGACGTTTCTTGTGCCTGCTGTGACCTCTTCTCATGTGGGGATAAAAGCCAGTTCGTTCAAGCATCCCTCTGTTTTCCGTAACCACTTACCGCGGCGTCGCCGTGGGGCCCTGGGACGTGAAGGACTTGGGGTTGAGGAGCACCTTGGAGAAGATGCCAGTCCTTTCAAGACTATGTCACGCAATTAGTGAATTATCCATTGTATTCATTTAGCAGATGCTTCCTGTCAAAGCAATGTGCATTTCTTTTGTGGAAGCGGTCAGGAACAGCCAGTTGCTAAGGCAATTGGGGGTTAAGGGCCTTGCTTAGGGGCCCAATGGTGGCGTCACACAGCCGACCTTGAAATTTGAATTGGTGACCTTCTGGTCACAGGCACAGAGTCTTATTGCATTGACACCCCCCAGATCTCAGTAATGACAGTTGCCCATGTAAAATTTCAAAATTATCCTTTTAACCATCCAATATGTCCTGTGTATTTTAAGCCATAAAAATGATAAAAGGAGACATACCTATTTAAAGTCAAGTTTATTGTCATACTCCACATGCACAATGAAATGAGGATGCAGGTCCACTTAGGTCAGTGGTTCTTAACCTTGTTGGAGGTACCGAACCCCACCAGTTTCATATGCGCATTCACCGAACCCCTCTTTAGTG
>JABFEA020000116.1:1139733-1157825 GCA_019775915.2 Cyphomyrus plagiostoma
CCACAAATCTCCATCAACTGCAAGATGCTATCCTATCAATATGGACCAACATTTCTAAAGAATGCTTTCAGCACCTTATTGAATCAATGCCACGTAGAATTAAGGCAGTTCTGAAGGCGAAAGGGGGTCAAACACCGTATTAGTATGGCGTTCCTAATAATCCTTTAGGTGAGTGTAAATAAATCATATTATTTATAATACAATTTGTAGGGTTTTGTAGGGACACAGCATGACTACCAATGGGACAGGAACCCCCCCGGCAGGAGGGTGCAACATGCTGCCTCGACCTCATTCCTTGGGCCGTGTGTCTCATCTCGTCGTTTCAGGTTCACCATCAACAGCAGGAACCTTGGCCGCCTGGTGGCTCGGATCACGGCGACTTACAACACGGAGCTGCAGCTGTGGCAGGTAATGAGATGGAGGCCCGGTGGGCCGGGAAGGAGACAGCTTTTCTGCTCGGGTTTCCCTGCACGCCCAGGAGGTGTCCCTCTTATTAAAGATCGAAGCGGCGTAACCTGGGAGCAGGGACAGCCGCCTGCGCATGACTCACCCGGCGGGGCAATTTGCGTGGCTGTGATTTGTACCTGGTTGTGCTGTTTTCATAGTGCACAGAAGGGCGAGGTGTCATTGCAATCTGAGCAGCATAGTTCACAGCTATTCTGCAATTTATTGATTTCCTCATTTTATATTTCCCTTGTCTGGGGTACTGGCATTTCAGATTTTAATACCAAGAACATCTCGGGATACACTGGGGGTCTGATGAGTTTAAGTGGGAATCTGATGTTTAATATGAGAGTACTGCTTTCATTCATGTTTATCTGCATGTTGTGTTGATGTCTGTCATGTGACCTTACTCAGCATAACCTGCTCCTCCCTTCCCACGTGGAGCAGATTGAGAACTTCATTTCCAGGCATCCCGATGCTGGGGCGGGGGCAACACCCAGAAAGCAGGCCTTGGAGAAAGTGAAGAGCAACATCGACTGGATGAGGAGAAACCGAGAGGAGATCCGCCTTTGGTTGGATGTCAACGTATCTGCGTGATGGCCGCATCCCACCCCAAGAGGGCGCTGGAGGCGAGGAGGAAGGACTCGTATCCCACACTATAAAGGTGGGGCCAGGACCAGCTGAAACATAAAAATGAAACAAAATACCTCGCAAAGAATGGCCCCATCGGGAAGCACGGACGAGATGGATTTCTGTTTTGGAGGGAAAAATCTTTTCCCTTAATACGAAACTAAGTCAAGCTTTATAACGAGAGGATGCACAGAACAAGACTAGCTACAGCAGTACAGGGAACATTATTATCATTACAGTTACAGAAACAGCATTTGAGATTGAGATTGATGTTTCACCTCCATTAATGACAAATCTTTGTGAAAAAGTTGTCTGAGGCTGTGAATAAATCTGAATATCAACTGTTTTTGTGCATGTACAAATAAATGATATGATAGTGTGTTTGTGTTATAAAATTATTCAAGCAATGTTGGAAAACTAAACTATGACTTTTTCATGGTTTTGTGTTTTAGCCCCTTTCTATCCTCCATCCAAGTTTTGAAACTCTTGTCATCTGTATGTGACGACCATCGCGTTATGAATTGATTGTTCGCCAAATATCAGGTATAGTCAAAGGGAATCTTTCAGTGAAATGTTTTTTTTAAATATAAGGTCAGAACTTAGCTTCCATCCATCCAATTTAGTAACTCCAATCAGCCAGAGTACCAGGAAGAAATCCCATGACGGCACGGGTAGAACATACAAACCTCACACACATGTAACCCAGGCGAAGACATGAACGCAGGTCCCCGATGTGTGAGGCAACAGATCTAACCACTGCACCACCGTGTCGCCCCAGGACTTAGCTTACTGAAACAAACAACAGCGCAGTTCCTGGTGTGGCCAGTAGATGCGGCTAATGTTCCACCTCGCATCGTTGCATCGGCCAGCTCCGTTAAATGAGCAAACAAATCGCCTTCAGCCATGATGTAGACCTGCGTTAATTTTACCAAAGAAATGAAGAGCCAGACAGGACTCTGTCATTTCCCGTTGTTAAGAAAAGCTCTTGTGTTTGTAAAAGAGAAATGTAATTATTGTTATTTTAGCTAAGTGTTTACATTTATAATGAATGAAAGTTAACTCTGGTGTGCATGGATTTTGACGCCTGACTGAAAACCTGGCGTGTCTTTCAAATCATGGCAAAATCCACTTATAATAGGAAGTCTACATCACAATGGACAGTTATTGTATTGTCCGCTTCCTCCGTATTTGAAAAAGAAAAGTTAACAATTATATTCTTGAACAGTTTATATAATGTTTATCTTTTCACGCCGAGAGTATTTGACTTGAATCGTGCCTAGGAAGTAGCCCTATCCAATTCTATGTGTTTCCCGGGATAGTCTCCAGGCACCGCCATAACTCCGAGCAGGATAAATGTTTAGAATTTGGATGGCTGATTAATTAATAAACAAGGTGCCACCTGCTGGTCACATGGAGCACTACAGTGACTATGAGGCAGTACAAGGGTAAATGAATTAAGAAGGGAATCATATAATATGTAGTAATGTTGAAATGTTATAGAATAGAATATCTTTATTGTCATTGCATTGCAACCAGTGCAACGAAATTAAAACAGCTGTCAGAGATACATACGTCACTCACACTGTCATCGTCACACATACATAAATTAAAACTTATCTTCACTAAAATAATCTAAAATATGACGTAATTTAAAGTGCATGAAACATTAAAGTGCCTGTCAGTAATTGCATGAAATTCCATGAGAAGGTAGTCCAGCTATTTAAAGCGGTGGAAGTGGGGGGCAGCGGGATGAGGGTAAGAGAATTTAGTTCTTTAGAGGATACGTTAGAGTACGTTAGAGGATGTGTTAGAGGATACTAGTACGTAAATAGATTTTTCTTGGTGTTGTCATGTTCGAGAAGACTTGTAAAGAGCTCATTATTTCAGGACGGCTTTCACTGTGAATATATTTGCCCGCTATTTCGGCTTTCAACAGTCTCACATCCGATTACCTCACATTATTCATTTCCCCCCGACTTCCGTTTTAATTGAAATAGTATCGTACGCCCATTGTTTGCCACCATTGTTTCCGTCCGAGTTATTTCACCTAATTTCATTCTGTTAAAAGACTTCTTCGAAAGACTTGTCCTCGTGTTTTACAAGTATACTTTGTACGCGTGCAATAATGGGGAAAAAATTAGATCACTTACGGGACTGGAGGTAACTGAGAACCAGACAGTGTAACAGACACGACCATATTTATTCTCCATGTTCTCAGGCCTGCACACTCTCTAATTAAACTTTTTATGTAGTTTGCGCCAGTGTTTCTCAAACCAGTTTTCGGGGACCCCCAGACGGTCTATGTTTTTGCTCCCTCCCAACTCCCAGGGAGCAAAAACGTGGACCGCCTGGGGGTCCCCGAGGACCTGTTTGAGAAACACTGGTTTACGCCACACCACACTTGAGAATGTGATTGTCTAAATTCGGCTTCTGTTTAGGGGATGGGTCCATCAGCCTTACAAAGGGTGAGGCTAAAAGCGCCCTGCCGTACCGGCTGCTGATCCTCTGAGCCGCATGCCGAAGTCTCCACGCAGAAGATCAGGTGAGTTTGCTACTGACTGGGGCCACACCTCTCCCAGACCTGCCAGATGTTCCCCTCTCCGCGTACCATATAATTAATTCATTCATGTTTCTAAGTTTGCTGAAATTTTGTTTATGAACGTACGGGAGCTGTGAAGTGGAAATACCAGCCCTAGCAACGACCAAATGAATTAAGAGCTTAAATATCACCACACCCATCCCTTTAAGGCAAATCATTTCACATGCTCACAATATTCTGGACATGCCCAGTAGTGAAATGCAGGAGCATAACGCAGTCACGATTGCCAGTTTTTAATTAAAATGCCGCGCCTCAGCGATTGTTCAGCTGAAGCCGTACGCCGCTTTGATATGAATTTATAAGCTCATTTTCTTCAAATGTGGGAGATCCTCTCCTCTGCAGGAGATAATTCAGAGCTAAACCTGTTTGTCTGGATGTTGTATTTCTGTTTAGAGCAAACTGTTCGGTTAACCGAAACTGGCTAGGGGGGCCTGCGGCGAATCCTAAACTAAACGACAGAATTGGCAGAGGTTTGATATTGTAGTGGGTCCAGTGATAAAGTCAATATAAATCGCAGGTAAAACAACATGAAATATTACACAGGCTCCTCCTCGGGCCACGCCGCGATCCGGACTGCGCTTAAAACAAACATGTTTCCGCTGGAAATTACTGAAGATGCCGGAGTGACTGGAGCACAAATATTGTATTTGTTCTGAAGCGTCCACAGTGTGAGGAGATGATTACATCCTTGCAGTTATGGATCTGGTCTATTGGCACCGTGAAATTGACTGTCCGAGCAGCATGATTTCATCGCACCACATACAGGCGGCCGCTTGAAATTTACCGTAAACATTCTTAAAAAAATATAATTTCTGCCCCTGGCTGCACTTTATTTAATGGTATTTATGGTGCAGTATTCTGGGAGAATGATTTAGTTGTTAAAAGATAATCACTAACTATGTGTTCCGTTGTTGTTACATTGTAAGGGCTATTTGTCACACTTATTCAGGCACTCATACTTTATTTCCCGGATTGATAAATGGCTCTGCAAATGACGGCCACCAAAGAAAGTACAGATGCGCATACAAATCGCGCAGATGAACGTAAATCAGCCGGGCTGCAGGTGGCCAGAGACAGGATAGTGACAGGGATGGAGGTGAGGTGCATATGTTCTGTCATGCGAGTTACAGTATTTGCTTGGGGAGGTGGTGGAAGGCGCGCGCCGGCCGGGGGGGTGGCTTCTCTGTAGAAATCCTGCAGGTTCAGTGCCCGGTTGATCAGAGCATCACTGGGGGGAATTAGATGCTGACAGACGCTACAGCTGTTGGCTGTGGGGTGCTGGAAAAAAACGGGGAAAGAAAGCAGCTCTGAAGTACATCTGGAGGGTGGCCTAGTGATTAGGGGACTTCACTTGTGATAGAATGATAGAAGGGTTGCTGGTTCAAATCCCCAACCAGCAGGGTACTGCCCCCAAGCACGTTTCCTCTGGCGCTGACTTAGCTGCTTACTGCGGTGGCACATATGGGTTAAATACGTTTTGTTGTTGTGCCCTGTCTGCTGTGCATGATGTGTCAACAATGGCAATTAATCACTTTCACAGAGACCAAGAATCGGTGTCTCTAAATTGTCCCTTGTTTGCATTGTCCCTACAATGAACTGGTATCCTGTACCAGTGTGAATCACTGCCTTGTATCCTGTGCTACCTGAGATAAATGGTTGGAGTTGACAGATTGTGTAACGCCACTAGATGGTAAACTGGTGTTATAATAAGGAGCAGACTGAATGAGAAACGAGATGTTTGTTAAAAACGAGTTATTAGAAATGAGTTATTTGTCAAATACCAGGAGTGTTCCCTTTCTGTTCTGCAAAGTTGATGTGAAAGTCCCATTTCAGTAATAACCATATTGTTAATGGTGCACAAATTTTACTGACACCGAGATATTTTTGTCTAATATCGCAGCTAATCTTGTTGGGGGTGTCAGCGGTGAAACTTGCCGAGCTTACCGGCGCAAATTAGCGGAATGATTCTTCCATTATATGGAAAATGAAAGATCGATCTTGGTCGGTTTAATAATGAATTATAAACATGAGGCGTGCCTGTATTTTGAGACCGAAATCCCTCCTCCACCACTACGGAAAATGGCTGATCGTCCAGTGTAATTATCTCTATTATTTTAGTTGTGTCTTAAGATTTGGTGCTGCTAACTTTGAATAACAACTTTGAAGTTTAAATATCGACTGGAAATATCGGCATGTTATCCGATATATCGTACATCACTAGATATTGTTTGTTCTGTCTTCATAAACACAATATGTAATGCGAAATAACGACAGAGAGTGAGAGAAATATATTGCCGAAAAATCATGTGGGAATATCGTTTCTGTTGCAGACATAACAAGACAAAAAATAGAACCATGTAACGTTAACCACATAATAGCAAGTGTGTATACGCACAATGCGTAAAGATGTACTGCTTCAGGCGTCCGTGGTTACCATAGATATAAGAAAACACAATCTCATTTTAACAGCTAAGCAATGTACAATAAATATGAGGTTTGGTGAAAGATTGTCAGTATACGTATGCTAGGCATGCCAGAGAGGTCTTATAGGTCAATGTTCAATTCACTAACTAAAGAAATGCGAAACTCTGATTATTTGTTCCACTGATTAAGAAATTAAGCAACGTGTTTTGCTATTATGAGGGCATTACGCCTTCCGGAATAACAAAACCTGTAAATGGCTACTGGCAAACTGCGTAGTGCTTAATGTCACTATCCAGGAGGATGAGAGAATCTGCTGTGACAGGAAAAACACGTGGATTTTTTACTGGTAATGATTTTATTGTTTGGCAGATAGGAGGAGGAGACTGGTAAAACATGATCATTCATTCACTCATTCATTCATTCATTTTCCATCGTGCTTAACCAACTGAGGCATGGAGAGACATGTACTTTAATTTTTATTTTACTCAAATACCATTACCTGCTGAAGTAATTGAAGTTGGGTGATGCTCCATGATCCCCATTTCCTTTCCACTTTTCTCATCTTCAGGCCTGGTGACGGTGAATTTAAGAAAGTGACCCAGTAATCTTGATGGGGGGGGGGTGGGTTGGTTAAAATCTACCCCCCTGGATTGGGGATATGGTGAACTCAGAGAAACAGGGAGGACTGTTTGCTGGAGTAGGGTAGGAAGGACCAAAACAGTACAATACTCAGTGGGATTTGGAGCACATTTCAATGTTTATTTAATTTGAGGCTTTGTGTACCACACTTATGAAGGGCTTCTGACTATACACTGAAAAGCACTTACTGAATTCAGGTTAATGACATCAGGACATCATGCAGAAATTATATATTTTTCGATTTAAAATATTTCTGCTTATGAATATGCATACCCCGTGACCCTGACAAGACAAGCAGTGTGCAGATGGATGGATAATTATGGACTAGAATTTGTGAATAATAAACACTTAAGTCGGAGAAGACAATTCACCAAAATGTGTGCAGCTATGTTATTTTTGGGTGTTTGCAAAGACTAAAGTTGTTAAAAAACAATATTTATATCAGAAATAACTCCACGTTTGCATGCTGCAGAGCTGTGCTTCAGTAATTGTGTTACTTTTTCCACTTTGGAACTACGTTTCCCAGAATGCTTCATTGTCCAGTGGATGGGCTGACATAAATTGTGAAGCACACTGGGCTATGTAGTGTACATCCATGTGATTCCAGTTTGCCAATAAATAATGGCGCTCCATCAAACAGGAAAGGGGGTAGATGTCAAAAAGCCATCCATCCATGTAAATATTGAATGTGACTGTATTATGTAATATTTATATAAGAATTTGGACTTTTAACACTGAGATAAATTTAAATAATATACCAGAACAGGACATATTTTTGATTCTGTAAATACACCACACACTATCTAACAATTTGTATGTAGCAATTAAAGTTCTGAATCCATTCTCAAAAAATGCAACAGATTTCATTCAGATATATAACCATATTGCGCAAACATTAACACGTTCTATCATTATAATAAAACGCTTTGATTGATCAATATTATAGAGAAAACATGGAAGGAGTTTCTTAATTAAGTGGGAGAATAGAATATAAGATGTCCTCTTAATGATTGTCACTCTGTCCTCCTTCATGCACCATTAATATCTCACCAGCTCTCCTTCACAGCCTATACCCTGTGGTGAGCTCACGCGGACAGTACTGTGTTTAACGCTGAAAGCGTATCACAAAAGTGCATTCAAAACGGTCTTCACGACGGCAGTATTAGACTTTTCTATCAAAATACGACACATGCGGGCACACACAAATTTTGGAGCGCGCAAAATGCGTAATTAGTGCGAATTTCACCGTCTTGCGTAAACAAATAAAAAGCCAACGCTATAGTGAAAACGATGCTGGTTTTACTAATTCAATGATGGCAGCTTTCATGTAGGGTGAGTGCTGTTACCTGTGAGCACTGTGAGTATTGCTAAGTTTACAGTTAATATATGTGTTTAGTAATAGCCTACTTTATTTTCTCTCCTAAGTGTTCAAGGGACATTAATGTATTTAGAATCGTATCTAGCTGGGATTCGAGACATTGAGAACACTCTATGAATTTTCCCAGAAAGCAGATTTTCGGAGAGTGTCCTATTTTAGCAATACCACCCCCCTTCCCCAAACGTTCTACGTTCAACATTTGCAGGGGATTGCGCCGAACAGACATAACCCAGGGGTCAGGAAGAATAGTCGGAGTAGGATTCCTAGGAGGCGTGTCGGTCTGTCCTGCACTTTGACCATCTGTCCAGAAAGTAGAAGGTTTGCAGTCACGGAATGACTGGTGGTGTGCTAAGCAGGAGAGGAACGACATCTGTTCCGCCCATTCATCGGCAGTGCTCGCTGCCAAGTGAAAGGCAAGGGGGAAGCGCGCGATTGCGTCGCGGTTATCCGCGTGCCGGTCCCTGCAGACGCTGGTGGCCCGGCTTATTACACGCAGAAATGATGAGGACTGTCAGGGTACATCATCAGAATAGTGCGGTATCGTGTCGACGCTAGATGGAGGCTACTTACCGCTTGCAGATTTTTTCGTTTTCGTTCTTCTCTCCCTCCTCTTTAATAAAGGTGTTACGCGTAGCTGTCACGTTTAACACAGATTACCTCATTGTCAAACAAATTATTCTGCGTACATTCTCCCTTAATAATTTTTGGATATAATCATAGTGTACAAACCTAAAGACGTGTTTTGAAATGATTTTCATGATTATTAGCACGTAAATATGTGTTCTCGGGCTACAACAATTTGATATTATTAGCCTAACATGTAAACAACTAATGTCATGACATTTTTCTTTCCACGAGGGGTGTAGCACGCCAACAGCATATATGTCAGTAAAACATTTTTTGTCACTTGACATTTCATTTTGTTTAAGATCTTGTGTTTGTGCATTAGGTTTATTTTCAGATTATTTTTGCTGTGCGCAACAAAACGGATATTAAGTATGTCTCTGACGACATATATCAGTTCTTAGAAGCTACTTAATTTCAAACGTTTTGCTTTTTATGAGTGATGGAAAACTTTTTGATGAAATATAATATGTTGATTTAACACACAAAAAATGTAATTGCCTGGGAGAAACCTACTGCTGTATTTACGTATTGCGATAGCCTATAATTGACCCAACTATTTCATATTTACGTGCATTGTCCTCAGGGATGTGCCTTCATTAGCAGACATTTTAAACTCAGAATTATAAACCACAAAATATCAACGACATTAAATTAGAAATAGTAAGGCCTAGCTCAGTCTTTTCGATTTATTGCTATAAAGTCAGTACGTGACTCAGATCAATGTAACAACGAGCCAAAATATAATCTAATACTGAGAATTCGGAGCTGCCGAAAGAATTTCAGAGTGCTGGGATTCTTGTACGGATTAAAATGATCACGACCCGTTATTGCCCTTTAAAGTTAGCGGCAGCGCTGCCTTTAGTCTATTGCGTCAATTGCATTTGTTGACGTATATTCTCCTTTACGTTTAATTATAAAAACGGACGGAACTTCCCAGCGTCTACAAATACACTAAACGTTCCAAGAAACATTCTAGAGAAACACTCAATATTTTCTGCAAACATCCATCGTCAGGTAACACCGCATCGGAGATACTGTGGAGTGAGTTATTCAAACTCAGACATTCCGATTCTCTGGCACGTGTGGAAATTTTTACAAAATGACGACTAAGCAACTATCTTAATAGCAACAATGAGCTTGCATATAGTGTCCTGCTTTCTGTGAATGGCGAACAATCTGTTTCATCAATTTATTCAATTGTTTTTTCCTTTTTGTTTTGTACACAGGAACAAAACCGCCGACTTATGTGTATATATGTAACTACTGAATATTTTTTGCACTTATTTCAAATTTTTTGAAATTAGAAAAAAAAAATGCTAATAGAGGACTTTTGACTTATACAACGACTGTTAAACAACTTTGACCCTGTAAAAGCATTTGGAGCATAGATGGATAACTAAAGAATAAATGAATACGGAATGTCTTATTGTAATTGTTACCATTGCGTAATAATGACAGAAGCATAATAGCGATACTTTATTTTTCATTACCTTAATTCCCTGGACTGCCAGTTAGTATGTTTTTCATTTCCTAGAAATGAACAATTACATTTCAAACTAATTGGTTGTGAATAGGTGAAAACCCGAAACTATTACCTGATATTTGGTATAATGTAAAAGAAAAAAAACGTATACATGAGCCCTTCAGTAAATATGTAGCTCATTAACGCGAATGTATACAAAATCGCGTGGCTAATTTGCAGGCGGCATTATAAAACGGCTCCGAGATTACCCTGGCAACTGAAACAGAGCTGCACGTCCCAGATTAACATCTCAGTGTATAAAGAAAAGTCACGTTCACCTCAAGAACGCATCTTGTGAGCTAAACCTGTCCTATCTTATTACATTTATAATACACACAAAACTTAGATATACGTAGGGAATACATGGTGATATTTTTCATGACAAAAGTAACAGACCCTGTATTAACACATCCAGAATATTTATCAAATAATTAAAATTGCAAATGTCCGAAGGCAAAAGCTATATATTACAACATTAACACAAACCATTTGTATGTAAAAGGCTATATATATATATATATATACCGATTATTGTACTTATTACGCGCGTGCCTTCCCTAATGAATAAAGCCACTTAACTCAAGTGGGACTGTCCAGCGAAGTTGCATTTGCGGGAACCTCAGTATCTTTCCCTAATAAGCGCTGATGCGCAGAATGGAAGAGCGTGGCTGCTTTCCTTGGTTGTCGCAGTCGAAATAAGTTCCTTCTGGAAGACTTGACTCTTTGGTATCATCTCTCCCCAGTGTTTATTAGGATGTGTATTGGGGCCCAGACAGCGTTGTTTGCTTGGTTGAAAGGCGTTCCCCTTTGTCGGCCATTATTTCGCCTCTTTACGGACTCAGGCACGAGCGGACAACTCGGTCATGGGTGATTTACGGTTTGTCAGGGTGAGGTATGAAAGTAGACTCAGCACGCATAAATTTGGTTCTTTTAATACAATTCGTTACAATTAATTCTTTACAATTAACAAATAAATGATCTACGGTAATAAATTACGTATTACGGAAAGCGTCGAGTTTTATCTTAAGGAAGCTCACAGCTGGACATTTTTTTTTTTTTACAGAGTTTGACTATTTGAACCTTAAACGCTCGACATATGATTAGTAATGGAGGTTTATGTCATGCAACTTGGAGCCGTATTCATTTTCACCAGGTCAGGAACTTCAGAGGTAATGCGCCCGCTGTAACACGTATTTCAGTTGTTTAAAATTTGAAGAGAAAACCCTGTCAGAGACGAGCCAGTTCGCTGCATTTTTACTGCATTATTAAAGTTGCTGGCGTAAATCAATAATACCAGGTCGCGAGAGCACAATAAGCAATGTTGATATGAATATGAATGGTCACACCTACCGAAAAAAAAGTTGCAAAAATTGTCAGCAATGCGACTCATCTAAAGTCAAATATCAATCATGTGAGTGTGCTTTGATTTAAGAGGAACGGATTTCTCGCCTTGACAGGAATACTTTACGGTCTGCTATGTATGTTTTAAATTGTTTTTAAATAAAATTGTTTATGAACTGACGCTAGTTTGTATTTTAGCGTGACTCCCACCCCGCGAGTCAAGAGCTTAAAAGAAGGCATCCATGCCTCCTCGGACCAAATTCCATCTATTGTTTGTGTGCAAACTCACAAATGACTATTTCCGTTTACCTTCGGCGTTTACCTTAGGCGTTTCGTCTTTTATTTGTATAATCACTTCCAGTACATTTAATAATAAATTATTGCGCCAAAATGTCTTAGATGCCTGCGCCAAGACAAAGACTACAAGTAAGCTGCAGACCAAAACTTAGACATGAATCGAGGCAGGGTGAGGTAAAACGGTCACATTTTTTTTGTTTATTAAAAAATGACAAAAGAAAGACCACTAACAAATTCCAGTCGTGTGGACCAGTTAGATGAAATCATATTTGGCACGTTATTATTCTAAATTTGAGATAAAAACCGAATAAACTTCCACCTAAACTAAAATAATTAACTTTCAGTAGTCAATGCAAAATACTTAAACCGCGTACATGTTCTGTCCTTTACTTCTTTTGTGCAATTTTAATATATTTAACACAGCGCGAATCAATATCTAAACCCCTGAAAATGTTTAATGAACCATATTGTTCATTTTTTGTACTGCAACTGGATATTTTGTAGCGTATATGGTTATTGTTACTTTTGTAAATTCAATTTTATTTTGAGTGGCACGGGATCTTATAAATTCTCGAATTCATGTTTTGTGTATTGCAGCGTTATTTCAAGCACGGCTGATCACACAAACTCTGGGTTAGACAGGCGTCCGCGCTGCCTTTTATCTCACTCCGGCTCTCACCCCCTACTCTTTCTCATTTTGCGTCTTGAGAATGTGTATTGGATGGGAACAATGTTTTCCATAGATTAGAGGAGCAATTATTGTAATAGAACCCGGTGCATCGCTCCTGTTACATTTTTTGTCCAACCATAATATGCGTGTAGTAACAGCACACAAACTTTAAACAATGCCTGTAAAATATTTTGAACGATATATTTACTTCCATTAAATAAAACACAATATTTTATTTTTTGTAGTTGGAAAAAAAGAACGAAACAAAATTCCGTACCAAATAGTATACACAAAGCAAATTCTATTTAATTTCGCAGGAACATTTGATGCGTCTTAATAATCAGAATGTCTACTCTAAAACCGATATTCACACAGACATTTAATAATAAATTTATAATATTAGAAATACACAACTGGTGGGTTTAGTATATACATTCCCTTGTTTGCAAGCAAAACATTATTCCTTTACGTTTTCCACATGCTTTGTTAAACTGAACCTTTGAAAACACTGAAGAGCAAGAGCATTCGCTTTTATAAAATGCAGGTAACATTTTAATATTTACAACCTTTCAGTCATTAAATGTCCATAATTCAAAACTTCAAAATAACAGCCTTATAAAATAAAATATCCAGTCAAATTCTGCACTCACTGGCGAAGCACAAAAATACTTATCGAAGAATGTCTAATATTTTCCTTTTAGTCTGAAAACTCCATCACGGGGTATAGCTCGTTTCAGTGGTTTAGTCTTCTTGTGCCGTTTAATTAAAGAGAAAAAAATGTAGTCTCTTGTTCCTGTGAATCGGCTTTTCAATGGTCAGCAATTAGACTGGTCTATCCACCGCGTATTGGCAAGCGCTCAGGTTAGAAGCGGGATTCTGGACGCTGGCGTATCCGAAACTCGAGTGCTGCTTCGCTTTCAGTCTCAGGCTGGCCAGACTGGAGTTACAAGTGTCCCTGTATACATAAGGGGGAGTCGGTGGCGCGTACGGGCACGCCGGCGTCGGGACTCCCGAATTCAGAGACGGGTTGCTGAGGTTATTCAAGTTATTTAAACTATTGAGGCTGGATCCGGGCACTCCAGTCACCGCAGAGGGTACCATGCTGGAGGACATGCTCATGGAAGAGATTGAGTTCGGCGGGGAGAACATCGTCTGAGAGGAGAGCGGGTTGACGTTCATGGAATTGAAGAAAGGAAAGCTTTTGGTGGACAGAGAGGCCGACGTAAGCCCTTTGGCAGCCCAGTTGTTATACGTGTAGCTGGGATACATGTCGTCGTACGGCTGCATGAGTCCATTGAACTGAGGACCGAAGCCATTCTTGCATAGCTCAGCTTGTTGGTTTCTTTCTCTTTTCCTCCATTTTGCCCGGCGGTTCTTGAACCACACCTATAACAACGTATTAACAAAATATCATGCAAATGCATTTATTTCACCAATAAATAACCGAACACCTTTTTCATTTAGGTGCAGCGGTTTTCTATGAGACCTAGAAATTATAATACAGTTCAAAAGTCCCGCGAGAAATGCATTACCAAACAATCAAATACGTGCCTTTCTAATTGCTACTATTTATATAATCATTTATTAAAATACAACAAAAGTATCCATTTAATGAAATCATCATAAACAAAAATATAGGCAAGTAACGACAAACCTATTTTCTGTAGAACTGGATACAATAACCCAATAAGATGATTAAACTAACATTTTATTTGCATCATAACAGCAGCGTAACTCTCAAATTTCTCTCAACTGTTTTGTTCTGACTTGTTTTGTTAGTTCACGAGGTGTTAATATATGCCTAATAGAGCCAGTTTTAATCCCCTTTACAAAACAACCTGGACTGATTCTGCAGGAGTTCCAGTACACATCCTCCAATCTTAACCATTATCCCAGCGCCTCAAGATGTGTATTCCGTCACGCCAGAGAAAATATTTGTGACCTATTACGTAAGCCAACAAAAAATACAAGCTTTGCATCTCAACAGGTTGCTGTAATTAAAAGGCAATTAGTGCTACCACAAGATACTTTGAATGCTAACTGAGAGTCCTGCGAGATTTTCTATCTCGGTATAATCTGTAGGTGTTTGACTAATTTCTTGTATGAGTAGTTTTGTTTTGAGCACTTGCAACATTTATAATGTATATTTTTTTCCTGTAAATATCTCACAGCGACTGTTAAATGTTTTATGTAGGCCTAATACTAATTTTCTTCAGGAAAGCTACTTCTGAAATTGTGTGAAAAATAATTGATTTTCATGTCTTCCTTTTTAGCACTAGGAAAAGGTGTAACGTATAATCTGTAATAAAACGGCAAAGAGTCCCTGCTTGTAAATAAGATGTAACCGCCATTGCTTATTTAAATTTAAATTTAAATAGGAAGGACTATCATGATGCGAAGCGCGTGTTAAAAAGCGACATATATAGCCATCGTAAAAAAAAAGACTTTGCTTCCAGGAAATATATTATCCTAAAAGGGTATAGTATGTAACACGAATGCTATAAAACCAGGCAACAATTGTTTTGTTTTAAAATATTACCATTATTAATATTGATCGATATAGCAGTCCCATATTTTAACATTCACAACCAATGAATATATATATAATGTATATTTTGGCCTCACCCTGACTCTGGCCTCTGTGAGGTTGGTCCACACGGCAATCTCCTCCCTAGTTGACATGTCTGGGTAGCGATTCCGCTGAAACGTCGCCTCCAGCTCCTGTAACTGCTGGCTGGTGAAGTGGGTCCTCTGTCTTCTCTGCCTTTTCTTTTTTGACGGGTCATCGGAGGAATCCTCGTTCTTGCTCTGCGTCTTTTCCTTCTCTGGAAAGATCACGTCAACTTCGTCATCGCGAATGGAAACCCACACGCATCCTCATAAACACGGCGTGAATGATTTTGGAACCCACCTGAACTGGCACGGTATTGAAAAAGAAGGGGTGTAAATCATCTAGTATATTGCTTTTTTGTTTATATCGAGTAGCGGAAAAGCACAAACATTTTAGTTATGTTTGACATAGGCGTAAGGCAACATTAATATTCAAACAGAAAAGCTGAAAGACACTTCATCTTCCGATGAGTGAGGCAAGAAAATAGTATTATGTGGATAAAGTACTTATGAAGAACACACAAATACCCAAAGAATGTCGTTTATTTATATGTAGAATGACAAAATGAAAACGATTAACTTTTCTCATTTAGGTATCAATACCTCACGGCCGACATATAGTATTTAAACGAATCTAAAACTAAGATTAAAAACAATTGGCAAATATAAAAAAACAACGGTCTTTGAAAATACACATCCAGAGATTATATTTGCTTACATGACATTGATCAAATACTATTTTCATATCTAGTCTCCTATTTTTAAAACAATTTAGAGAGTGTATGCGTGACTATGATTCTGACTGTAAAACCTTGTAAAAAATGCAATGTACTTTTCAGGTATTTGTTCAATGACCTCTCCCGGTAACAAAGGGAAGAATTAGGTGCTACTGGCGCAAAATATTAGCTGACTCTTACCTACTGATTCTGGACTGGAGGTGTCCGACACCGTGTGCACCTCCAATCGGTGCTTGGAGTCTGCAGACCGCTGCAACGGCTGCAGACTCGAAGCCATAGCTAGCGCGGTGTGCTGAGAAGAGATGAGTTTATTTCCGGAAAGATGGGCGTCCAAATTCAATGAATCCTTTATAGAGTTCATCTATACCGCCGCAAAAGATATGATATTAGTAGATTAGGTTCCGTGTACCGCAAGCAAAATCGTCCGACAGGGAAGGAAGATGAAAACCTTTGGTAATCAAGATTTACTCGTTGCAGCTCCTTCAATAAATAATTTGCACGACACTGCTTAAAAGTCTTAGGATGTCTTAAATTAAAGCCCTACTACCGCTACCACAGTCAGAAAAAATAAAGATTTTTAGAGGAATCTGGAACAAATCATATCCCGACTGACACAGTTAGTGTCTTGGAGTATCAGAGTGACAGGGACAGGTAGGCGATATTATATCCAAAGGCAGACACGAACTACAGCGCTCGCTCTTCATTTCAGCTGTTCCCAGATCCCTGTTTGTCCAACTGAGCCACTTTTCTAGGGTTTGACGTCATTAAAGTCCACCCACTTTCAGGCAAGCTGTCAGACTCGGACATGACAATTTTCCCAGCCAACCGGGGGAGGATGACTCGCGAGAAATAAGAGAAGCCTGCCAATGCCATTCTCAGGCGTAGGTACGCATCGCTGCTCAGAATAAAAACCCAATCGACCTGTACAGAGAGAAGGAGCCCGTCGTGTATTTTTCCTGCACCAGATTCACATTCTGTCAGATGAACGCAGGTGGACCATACACCGTCCGTAAGGAAAAATCATACACAGCAATATATATAAACTGTATCCCAAAGTCCTTCTGTTGTAGATCGTGATTTTCAAATGATAATGTGATCGAAGAAAATATAAAAAAATATATATGAAATATATATGAACTATATTTTACGCTGTTCATTGGCATGAGGCGTAAATAATCATTGCCCTGATAGTCCAGGATAAAATTAACGAATGAAATCATCAGATAACGAGGCGTTTCCCGTTATGCCACGGAGTAAGAAGAATAATACACTGAAAAAGCATTGAGATTGACAATACGGATATATTAATATATTCCTATTCTGCTCCTTATCTGGTTTTTAGATTCCGCGTTTTATCCCTTCTGTTTGACAGGGAATCCATCCCGCCGACCCCACAGAGTTTTCTGAGGAGCCAACGTTCTTACATTTGTAGTGGTTTTTAATCTGATAAGACCCTCATTTGCTTAAGTCTTTTAAACTGGGGGTTTAGGGGAGTTTTCGCAGTTTTCTGATTGAATTTACCGTAATTCCCCCAAGATAATAAAACGTAGAGTAAATATTTCCTTGCTAACAATATAGGAATGAAGCCATGTTATTTCGGAATTACCAAAAAGCGCCGTTTTTCTGAGAGGAGACGGACGTATTGCTGCGTGATACACCCGTCGCCTGTCAGAAAATAGTATTTCTGGGTAATTTGATCTAAATAATACAGCACTAACCTGTTACAATTATACTGGTGAAAAGAAGTTAAAGTGCCCCCGCAATGTCATAATTCGTAACGCAAGAGATAAAAAAGTCACTTTTCAAGATAAGCAGATCGGTAGTGAAATTCTGATAACTTTACCGGGCATTAGTCTTGAAAAGAAAATAGTTATTATGTTAATTTAACCAGTGAAACAATGTAATATAAGTATTTTAAATACACTTATCAAAAAACTATAACGAATAAATTTACACATACTAATTTCATTTTCTCGGTCTATAGTATGTCAATGTTTCCTCAGCCGTATTGTCCTCATTAAGAAGGTGTAATTTGCTAATTACTCAGTTCTTACACTGACACACACCTCATTCTCGGGAGCAGGTCGACTAACACGTTATTGGACTAATCCCGTGGGGGGGGGGGGGGGGGGGGGGGGGGGGGGGGGGGGGGGGGGGGGGGGGGGGGGGGGGGG
>JABFEA020000116.1:1157835-1170967 GCA_019775915.2 Cyphomyrus plagiostoma
CCACACCCCTAATACTCTGGCCCAGGGCGACTATCACGTTTTGTGTCTACGCCCGGGTACCCCCCCCCCCCCCCATACACCTCATGTACAATCTTGAGGGCAAATATGGGAAGACAAAACAACGCATGACAAGTAATTTACTAAGGTGCACTATTATGAAAATGCACGATGTCGTACTCGTTTATCCATTTGGCAATATATGCGTATGTAGAGAAATAATGTCTGTATCATTCAATATTTCAGAAGAATAAATAAAACTTTCGTACAGTCTTAAATTTACGCAATGATATCCTATGCGCTGCGGCTAATCTTCCTTCTCATTGTCATTGTGTGCTTTAATTGTATTACTTGGTTTTCTATTTAAGACTTCATTTGACGACTTCATGAATTAATAATAAAAAATAATTCAAGATGAAAGTAATCGTGTGATATGTATCTCTGCTTGTTATAAATATGAAAAATGACAATTCATAAGTACACATGCAAAAGAAATACAGTTAAGTGTTACATGTGTTATGTACAATTTCTATCAGCCGTCCTTCTTAAACCGTTATCTGTTACATGAAAAACGGGACAATGAAATAAAGCGAAGCATTATGAGAAAAGCAAACATTATATTGTATCAAGTGTTAGATGTACTATAAATGTTGCTAAGGTAATCCAGACAATTTCCTAAGATATGTTATTATTTCTAGTCATTTCATGTGAGTTATTTTCTATTATGTGGTTAATGACAATTTAACAATGTGCGTCATATATAATGAAGAAATTGTACATGACTGTTCAGTAAATTAATTTTATACACCGGAGGCATATAAAACATCCTCTTGTTTTTTAATGCTTGGAAACTTCCACATGCTATACTAGATTTAGACTGGATTATTGGTGTTCTCTTCATTTCTTACTTTTAGCGTGGCGGCGCTCCTTTTTACGGATTACCGTGCACGGTACGATATGGAGAGCCGTTAATTACCCATTCAGTCAATATTAGGGAGACGACAAAGCTTTTTACATAGGATTAAGAAGACATCAAATTCTTCCATTAGGATATTCCTCCTCACGAATAAGCTTTCATTATACATTTAGTTTTCCCTGGAGCCAGTCTAACAACTGCTGCATATATTAAAGGAATAGAAAATTGAAGAAAATAGATCATCAATAAACAAGTCACCTAAGAGTCTTTATATTCTAGTGTTTGGTTAGATTCATACTGTCATGCGATAGGAAACTCGTTTATTATTATTATTATTATTATTATTATTATTATTATTATTATTATTATTATTACCACTACTACTATTACTACTACTACTACTGTTGCTCAAATTAAGCTTGCGTAATCATCTGTAGCGCCTATATTATGTGAACATTTGATTTTATATATGCGTGTGTCTAATTAAGGTATCGCGCACATAAATGTGTCGCAATATATTTGGCCGAGATCCGTGCGAATTAAGGTGAAAAAAGTGTATCCTCTTACACTTGGTATGTATCATGTGGTGGGTAAACACGACTTTGTGCAACTTTTCACAGTGATCAGTGGGTACCAAATACGCGTTTGAAATATATTGATTTTGAATGCTTGTCTTGCAGTCATTTCTTTGCATAGTACCGGAATACATATATGGCACTCTATTTATCGTACACACACACACACACATGCACCACATATAATAATTATTTAGTTTGGTAGTTTAAACTGAAATGAGTATAGTATTTGTTAAATTATCTATAATTAATAAAATACATTTTATAATTTTTACCTCTAAATCGAAATTAATACTTACTTAACGGTTATGCAATAATTCTTTTCTGTTAGATTGTATTTTTAAGTTGCATACCTTACAAGCAGCACTAGGGACAGTGGATAGAAGAGCGGGAATCGCTGCATTCTGCTTCTCTTAACACCAGGGGTCAGTGTAATACAAGTTTAAATACATTGAAGTTGTACTTCAAGACTTAAAAATTGACCTGGGATTCCGGTAACAGCAACACATACTTCATATTTTATGTTTAATGTAATAATTGCAATTACTTTAATAAATGCGATTTTGAATTATGGTTTTGAATATTTTTATTAAGAGACTCGACATCCCCGAAGAGTAGCCTTGCTGATTTTTTTCCATCGCCAAAAACACTTAAAAACAAAATACTTTTCCCACAATGGTACACCGCATGTTTTGGAAACGCCTGCAAATAAATACTCACCTAACTGGGCGCACGTGGAAGCAAGTTTGCGGCAGTGAGAATCCATTCTACTGCGCACACTTTGCAGCTTCTGCAAAATAGATAATTGTAATTAAAAACAACGCAAAATCACAGTAAATATGTGAGAAACATGTTAGGACAATAAATACATACAAAGAGCGTTTAATAAGTAACCATGCGGTTTAAAATATCACGGCGAAACAACATCCCAGTTACAACAAAATAGCTGTAATAAGAGTTACGGGCATTGATCAAAATTAGTCAAAGAGTACAAAATTCGATCCTGTACTATAGTAGTACTATAGTGCTGGTTCTGTCGCGGTGTCTTAGCGCTTCGTTTGGGCCAAGGGTTTAGTGATTCTACAGTAAAATCATGGGATTAGTTTCTGATTGAGATGTCTGTCGGCGGGATATTACAAAATTCATTATCACAGCTCTATACTAACTCGATATGAAGTAACACAGATGGGATTTTATTAGTCCAGGCTTTCTTTGTTTGCGTATGATAATTTAAGATAGAAATTTGCATGCAATCATGCTGTTAATCGTTTTTCCTCATTATTTTCTTTAAATACGGCAATCTGTATGGAACTGCGATCTGCTCTAACTACATCTCTATTTTTATTCAAAGAAATTAGTCAGGATAGATCATGTTTTACAAGACAGGTACTTGAGTGTCCCCTCTCCAAATGATAAGGATATTTCTATCACAGATCCGAAAAACAGCGTCATATTTTCCACGTTAATGTTGGTTTACGTTAAATTGTATAATTTATAATTATAATAGTAATATAATAAAATAATAATAGTTCATAATTTAGTCCAGCATTTATCTGAACTTCCAGAGTAGTAATGCCAATATAAAATTTAAAAGAGCTGGAAAACAGACAACTAAAATAATCACTAATATGAAATCACCCGCAAGTTAAAACATTTAGAGTGTTAGATGAATTTTAACAATCCATTATCATTTTTAAGTAGAGTTTTTTACATGTCATTTACATTTTTTACTTTTTATTTAAAAATGTGCACATTATTTGGAACTGTTAAACGAGTCTGTAATCCGCAGTGATATTCATATTTATTATCGCAACCTTTTTCCGGTAATGACAACACTGAATCGACTTGTCTCTGTGCTGTTTTTGTTTATCGGCAGAGCAAGGAACGTTAGTTTTCGTGTAACTATTCACCTTACATTTCTGTTCATTTCATCACATCTACGAAACAATATTTAAAGATGCGACAGAAGTTTACAAGTATCTCAAACTCTCTTTACCACTGTTAGTAAACAATTCCCTCACAATCTTCATTCTAACAAGAAAAACAACACGCTTTGTAGTAGTAGTAGTAATAATAATAACAATAATAACAACAACAATAATAATAATAATAATAATAATAATAATAATAATAATAATTATTATTATTATTATTATTATTATAGTGGTGATAGTAGGAGTAGGAATAATGATAATTCTACTAATAAAAATAATACAATATAAGTATGTCTCCTTTTAGGTAGACCTCGCAAATTCCAGATTCCTACACGTAAAAGGGGTCATTAAGACCAAGTAATTTTTTTCGGCATTGCAGTTTATGATGTCACATTGCAGGCTACAGGTTATATTAACATATTTACATACAGCCTTGCAAATTATAGATGTGTTCGTGTTCAACCGTTGGTGGTATATTAATTAATTAATATGCAGCTCTTTAAATTAGCGTTATTTTTTATTAATTAAAACTATTTAGTTACCAATTTATAGTGTGGTTTTTCTTTTGTATTAGCGCAAATAATGCGATGACGATAGGACATGGAAAGTAAGGTATATATTTTTATTTTGATCAAGACAACGATTATGCGTCTTTTGCACTTTGGGCCGAAAATAACAGTAATTCGGGCTTAATAACAATGATAATATAATATCAGGTCTGTATAACATGCGACTGTAAATTAAACATTAAAAATTAAAGTATTATTTTCAATGTTAAGCAATACAAATCAGGCCTACTGATTACGTTTATATGACCATATTGTCAAATGTTACACATTAAAAACTTTCCTCAGATATTACCAAGTTTGTGTTTTAAAGATATAAGTTTTACCGTTATAATTTTTGCGCTCTGTAAATCGTTAAAATGTATTCAGTGCCAGTTTGTTAGACTTTTATATCACATATTTTTTCAATTATAGGAATTGTAGCAAAAATTGTAGCATGTTTCCCCATCGGTTTAAATTCTAACAATGCACCACCATCATCATCATCATCACCACCACCATCATCATCATCATCATCACACACCGAAGTGTAAGGTGAGATCTGCCAACAGCACACTTATCAGTATCCTTCTTTAGCCTGACTTTTGACGAAACTCAGATCAGAGTTACAAAGCTTACACCGAGAAGATTTTGCTGAAGTGGAACGAATTCCTTTACTTGCATAATCTCACATCTCCAACTGGATGGCCTCTGCACTTACCAGTAGTTGCTGAATCACAGGTTTGATCTTCTTTTTGCGTGTTATTTCCGCTGGTTTAGGAACAAATCCAAGCCGTTAACGATACTAAATGTACTCGAATACGATCCGGGGGATTCAGAGCATAAGTTTTAGTATAAACTTCTGCTCAAGTTCCAAACCGAAGATGGTTCGATCTTCCGTATCTCCTCAGACCGTTTTGTCTTCTACATAAAAAGACCTTACGTCAAAAGTCAGACAACTAGTACCGTTGCAAATATATTCGAAATCTGGATCTAACAACTCTCAGTCCATCAGTTAAGGGTCATTTTATCCATTAGACTGTCTCCTGCTGTCTACGGCTTCAGTAACTTTTTGCCTCGGAACACACTCAAGAGTGGCGCACTTTTTTCCTCCCGCTACGAGCTGGTCGCGTGGGTGTGTGTGTTTTCAGGGGGTGTGTTTGTGTATCTGTGCGCGCGCGCGCGCAAGTGTGCCTCCGTGCGTGTAGGTGAGAGCGTCTCAAACCCAACACCGCAGATGGCTTTTGTAATTAATAAAATTAGTTCATTATAAGTTCAATTGCAAGGAGTCCTGGCATTTTAGACACTCTAAATCAAATCATAAAGGCTGGAAAAAACAGTTTTTATTTTGATTTTATTTACAGTATTAAGCAAATGACATTTTGAATGCATTTTGTATTATTATTATTATTATTATTATTATTATTATTATTATTGTTTTTGTCTTTGTTGTTGTTTCTTTATTCCCATTAACAGCTATAGTCGTAGTGGAAGTACTTTTGGAGTATATTAAATAAACACAATGTAAATGGCTTAAAAGTTATACAACATTATTGGTATTTAGTTGTTCAGAACTAACAATGCTACACTTATCGCGGTATCTGTTTTCCAACAATATATGTTTTTAAACAGTATTTTTGAAATGTACAAATAATTCATTGTAACACCTATTTTTGTAAGTATATATGTACGTGGTGTATTTGGTAACGAATTGGTATATTTAATATAACTACTTTGTGTAATTGTTTCGTATTTAAATTAATTTATTCAATTGGTTCAATAACAAATTAAATGGTATGTTGTGAGTATAATTACATTTAAAACAATACCAAAGCAGCAAAGTAATGCTTTCATGAAGTTATTTATATACGTTTAGAAAATGTATATTTACGAAGCTCTAGGGTCTAACGATTAATTTAGGCTAATTTTATTGAGCCACATTTCTCATTTCGCTAGGCTACTGTTAATCAGTGCTCCTTTCGCCCATACCCATCTTTTTTCTTTTTAATTAAACCTAATGATCGCATCACTGTTTTTGTGTTTCAGTAGTGATCGAAACGATCGCCGGTGTGCGAATGCATTTTAGAGTTGTATTAAAATGGAAAAAGGGAAAAAGGAAAGACGTAAGCCCCGCTATACATGAGCCGTGTTTAAAAGCGAGTAACACTGGCGCGTTTCCGCAGCTGAAGTGAGCAGCTGGCCGGGATGCAAATGGCTCGGGAAGAAACGCAAGATACAGAGTGATTTTCATTCGCACGTGAAGTGAGCCAAATGAACCGGACGTACGTCTCACGTGCTTAATCCTTCTTTTACATTTTTAGTCATACTCCCATTAAGGAACGAATTAATGCACACATCCACTTGGGAATTCTGCAACGGGAGGGAGCTGCGAGGGCACAGAAATAATAATAAAACGTTTAATATAGGCCTAATATATCTCTATATTGCTATTGTTATTATTATCTAATTATCATCAACATTTTACATACTTCCGTTACCTACGTTAAAGAGGCCGAGTAACTTATTTAATGTTGCATTGTATTCAATACATTCTAAATTAATTGCCTTATTAAAATATTATAACTTATTTCCAGTCTTATTGTAAATGCGTGCATTGTTCCTTATTAATGCTAGCATTTATTATATAATACTAAATAAAATATGTCGATAGAACAGTGTATTAGTAGGCCTTTGTATGCGGCTGTCTAAGGTAATTTACGACCGATATGTAAAATTGCATTAAGTAGTTGAGTAGTTAAACCTTTCAATTCCGACAATAACACTGATTAGCAGATGCGTCCGTCGCTTTGCTGTTATCTCGGTCCAGGTATAATTTATTTTCATATTAGTGGGAGGATGATTGATTAGTGCATCAAATAGTTGTTCTGCCACTCGCTTTGTTTGCTTTGAGCATAAAGCAGCAGAGCAGTGAAGCGGTTATTTTCCCAGCTACATGTAGAAACTCACCTCCATCAGACCCAATCGCTTTGGTACGAATCGTCAAATCAGCATCAAAGGTTTAAAACAACGGTTGTATTTTTAAAACAGTCTATATCCACGCCTTGCAAATATCGGGCCACGGTCACCAAGCGTATTGCCAAAAGCTGTCTGTCATACTGGGGTGACGCGGAGGCGCGCTGGAAGCACGCGGGTACACTGGCCGCACTTACCTGCATCAGGAGAATAAAATGAAAAGACTCTCTTTTTCACAAAGACGGTGCAAAGGAATGCTGGAAGTTCAGAAACGGTCGGTGCTATGAAATCTTTTGCCTCGGGGGCTAGCCGGCAGCTCCTTCTCATTTCAAGCACTTATCGATTTGCTGTTGTCATCTTTGGCGACGCAGAAGGACACTTGAAAGAATTTCTGATGTGGCTCTGATCTGGGAAAAGGGGTGACCTAGCCAAGTTCTCACCAAATTCTTAATTACCGCATCAATCCCCTCACACATTCACCAACCGAGAGCAGTGTACTTCAACAGTTAAAACTTTCTCATTACTTTATTCCTGAGAACTTTTCCTTAGTACTGCTACAATCAAATCAGTTTTGCCTGCATTATGCTTAACATATAGGCAAATAAAATAATGAATAAAAATGTCACTCTACCATTTTTTGGAATGATTTTTGAGCTGGTCTTTTAAGTCAGGCCCATTATTATTATTATTATTATTATTATTATTATTATTATTATTATTATTGTTGTCGTTGTTGTTGTAAACTATGGGCTTTTTTAAATATCACGTGAACTGTAACAGGAAATATTACTGCATCTATCCAGATATTATGTACCATGAACTGGATTGACTGGATGCTTTAATGGTTTTCTATGATACGGAAGGCGACTCTGCCGCTCCTCCGCACAGCCAAGCCTCTCAGAGCTTCAGATCCTCCAAGATCACTGTTAGCCAGCAGATACACAGAAAGTGCTAACATCTGCCTCTGGTCGCAGCAGGCAACCTGCCTCATATTAATCTGACATGATGATCTACAGGTAGCTTAGCCCGACATATTTCATACTATTGACATTCTGTTGCCTGTACAGTATATATGTGTGTGTGTGTGTCTCTCTCTCTCTCTCTATCTATATACACACACACACACACACATACACACATATATATATATTTGTTACAGCTAATAAAAGGTGTTAAAAAACATAAATGATTTAAGCAAATTGTGCATGATTTCACTCAGCTTGGTATATTTGCATGTTTTTCATTTTCGTTTGTGAGCAATCATTTCACTGCTCACCCCTTTTACAAGGAGGAGACAGTCTTCCAATAAAAGGATTTTTCACCTATAGACAGTGAGATCTAGAGTAACATTTTTCAGTCGCTAGTGCAGTATTAAGGAAAGTGAGGCAGTCTGCTTATGAAACATCGTCTTGGCATTATTATCATTTATTTAAGTTATATGTAGTGCCATAGTGTTATAAATGTTGTGCCGTGACATAAGGTATAGTATTAGATCTATTTCAGGAACAGTTTATTTTCACTGACATGGGGGATAGTTTGCCATGACAAATTATTTTTCATGCTCCAGTTTCGAGTGATTAAAGTTGAATCCAGCTTCTGGCATAAGGAATCAATTAAACAACAGTTAAATCTGACAAAAAATTTGAGGAGAAGAGAAACTTTAACTTTTTATATGTATGTCTTGTCAGCATCTGTGCTTTAAATAATAAAAAAAAGCTTTTGGATGGTCTCCAGTGAAACATTAAGTTGTGCATACTTTTCACTAACTCAATCATAAACCACACCCCAGGCAAAAATTTGCCCTGTACTGTGCACCCCCCATCCCTGGACCTAAAAGTTGGGTTTCGGTGACCAACATGGGCTATGGGAGTTTTCCATCCGGCTGAAAGCGATGTGCCAATTCAAAAACGGTCTCTCTGCTTTGACATCAGTCTCAAACCGCATGTATCATTGTCTCTGGCCTTCTCTGCATGGTCGTGTAATGTAACTTGGAGTTGGACTCGTGTTTCCGAAGCCACAAATCTTTAAACAAATCAGTTTATGTACTGCTAATATGTTAGACAGAAAGTAATGGCTTGGAATGAGACTTTATTGTGGGTGCAACTGCCCAGTCATTGCTACTGCACTTTAAAGGGGGGCGGGGGTGTACGGCGGGGGGAGAGACTGCACGCATCTCTGTGTCGGCTGCTTTCTGTCGATTGCCCCCCCGGAAGGATTCTGTTCTGCGTTTCTGTTTGCCATGCAGAATTACGTGGCACATTAATGATCAAAACCCTTGCGAAGGAGCGAGTAGCCTGCAATATCGTCCGTCCATCTGGCAAGGTGGCTCTCTGCTGAAGCACTGTAGGTCGCAAATGGTACCATCGTCTTACTTGGAACCCTTCCTCTGTGGTCGCAATTTAATGGAGTAAAAAATGACATCATAGGGTCCTATGCATTGATTTCTCTCTCTTTCTCTCTCTCTCTTTCTCTCACACACACTGCTCAGCCGAAGCTTTATGCATTTAAAGAGTTATAACCAGTTTGTTTCTGTTCATTTTTACGATGCCCTTCAGTTCTGTCTATGAATAAAACTATTAATGTAGCACTTTGTTTTCTCTATTTGTGCTTGTTTAACATATTGGACCACATCAGTAACTTTCCCTACAACAACAAAAAAAAAAGTACGTATCAAGCGACAAATGTATGACCTGGATACTCGCTAGTTTTTAAATGGTGTGGTTAAGATAACAAATATGTAGTGTTTAAATATGTCTGTTATGAGTTAATGGGAAAAAATATTTATTAGTTGTAATGATGGAACTCCTCGACAAGGGACTTTCCGTGCAAATTAGCTTTGGGAAAATGGGGGGGAGATGCAGGAGCGACTGGGCAGGTCCACTCGTGGCAAGGCGGCGAACGGAGAGTGTTGAAAGCCGACATTGCAGTCAGCCTTTACGCATGCAAAGGGGCTAATAAATTGCTCCAGCAGTCGCTAATCAATGGTGCGAAAAATCAATGGGAAACTGCCACTAACGTGCCGAAGGGGAAATCATGCGAGGATGTAAGCGGCATGTAAAACCTGCTGGCACTGTCCTGCCTTCCCAGCCGCGCTGCTCAGGTGGGTCCCCAACCCTGGTCAGCTGGGCCACGGCATTAATTGGCCTACTGTGCCCCATGGGGTGTGTGTGTGTGTGTGTGTGTGTGTGGGGGGGGGGTGTCGATATCCCACTCCTGCAATCTTAAAGATCTAGTTTGGCCTGAATGAGGCACTGTGGGGTGATTCCAGGCCTACAGCTGTGTCCCGAACAGCTTGGAATTAAACTTTGTTACACTTTGAAAGAAATGGCCGTTTTGTTTTATGACAGTGTCACATATTTCAAATAGGTTTTTGTAATGCCTATTGTGTGTTGACGTTAAGCCTTCTTCTACAGATCTTTCCTTATTACTTATTCTGACTGTACTTTATGGTTAATTTCATAATTTCACTTACAATTATTGTAGTAATAAAGAGTGATTGTTCACAACAATCAAACAATCAAGTATGAAACATGAACTATTTGGTTGATTGATCTAGGAGTTCACAGAGTACACAGGAGATCGCAGGAGGTGAGCAAGAACAGTAGGAAAGTACAGTGGGACATGGTAGGCAATTAGGAGAGCATAGACTGAGAGTACAGTAGGAGAGTGCAGTATAAGAGAACAGTACTGAAGAGTGCAGTATGAGAGTACAGTAAGAAAGCTTAATTTGAGAGTTTTGTAGGAGACCACAGTGTGAGTACAGTAGGAGAATGCAGTATGAGAGTACAGTAGGAGAGTGCAGTGTGAGAGTATACTAGGAGAGCGCAGTGTGAGAGTACAGTAGGAGAGTGCAGTGTGAGAGTACAGTAGGAGAGTGCAGTGTGAGAGTATACTAGGAGAGTGCAGTGTGAGAGTACAGTAGGAGAGTGCAGTGTGAGAGTACAATTGAGAATGTGGGCTGAGGAGAAGAACAACAGCAGAAAACGGAGTAGCCATTTGGCCTTTCCTCAGTGTACTAAGAGGGAGATAATCCCCGAGTAAGGAATCAGCAAGAGGGGCAGCCTAATCCAGTCCCTGTGTGAAACTGTTGACATTTGTGCTTTTTTCCCCCTTCATTATGTGCCTGGGCCTGTTTTGTGCTAGATTAGCCACGAATCTCCCGAGCCGCGCATTCAGCATGCTACCAGTGCTTTAGCTCCATTAATAATGCATGCGGGGAAGGTAATCCGCAGGCGAGAGGGTGAGCGCCAAAGAGGCAGTGAGAAAGGAAGGGAGCCCTAGAAAGCGTCCTTCTCACTTGAAATGTTTCATCTGGAATGACTGGTAACAGCTAGGGTCTCATGGGTTTCACTCATCATTTCGAAAGGGGTATAAATACTGTGCTGAGCCACGGCCGACGGTCTGGATTTTTGGGATGTTATTGTTTGAAAAGTGTGTCAAGAGGGGGAAGAGAGCCGCCCTGGGAGTTCCCGGGGAAAATCTCACATTGATTGTGTTTACTCAAGCTTCTCATTACCCGCCGGTACCTGAGAGAGCCAGCGCACCTTGGGCTGATTCGCCTGACGCGGTTTGCGGCCGGAGGGAGCGGCCCTCAGTTTGCGTACCGCTGGGTCCTCCCGCTGACCGGAGAGGTTCCCAGTCCCGGCAAATGCTCGCCACCCATTGCAAACACACTGGGAAAGAGGACGACTGACTCCCATTGGTGATTCTCTTACAATTTTTTTTTTGGACGCCTCGCGGCTAATTTGGCCATGAAGACACTCCTCCTCCCCCCCCCTCGTGAACACAGAAGCCACGCCCCTTTAGCTGTGGCTTAACGAGGCCTTTTGTGCCACCATTGTCTCATTTAGGCTGGCCGGCCGGCAGGCGGGAAAGATCCTGCCAACAATGACTGGAGTCCTCTAATCCTTCTGAAATCCAGAATCCAGCACCTTTTGTAATTATGTCACATTCTGCTGTAGTGGAATAATTCAAGTAAAAAAAAAAAAAAAAACAGAAAGAACATCCTTTGATCTTTCCTTAAACCTTTTCCCAATAGAGTGGCCATCTAAAGATGTAAGATACTCTCATTTCAGGATCTGCTGTTCTAGCCCATTTTTTTATTTAGTTTTTTTTTCTGAAAAGGAAGCTAGTTAAGTTTGGCCGATTCCAAATTTTAATGGAGGGTAAAATGCCCTGATTATGGATCTCCGAGGATTTAATGAATCCAGCCACCTGCATAATCTCTTTTGAATGGGATCACAGCGTAATTAGCTTTGAGATGTGTGTCGCTGCTTCGTCTCCATTTATCCTTTACAGGAAGTACACAGCGAAGGATCCGTGTTTTTTCCGGGAATTTTAACCGAAAGAGCGCTCACGTCCTTGTTTAATGCTTATAGGCTCATCCCTGCCCGTCTGTTAGGATATACTGTTTAATCTTAATATTATTAGTCCGTGCTTTCATGCACACAGTGTTGACTGCAGAGTCAACGTTCTGTTTTATCTTTTTAAGTGTTTTTTTTTCTATTGCATCTGTGGATCTTGGAGTGTTTGTTGCAGGTCAAAGTGTCATTGCTAACCAGGGCCAGTGTGCATCATTCCCGGGTCTAACCAGGCCCCTATGGTGTGTAACCTCTCCCACCTGCTTTCTCCACCATAAACTACAGGTCTATGGCCTCTGGATGCTAAATGCGATGGAGGTCAATTGGCACCCAAACGAAAAATGGAGTCGACATGCGCGCCAGTGATCGCAGTAGAAACTTCCAGGTTCAGACAATAATACTTTACAAAACACATTATGATGAGCACATACATGTGAATCGGAAGGAGGACAGGCGCCATATTAATGGCAATTTGTTTCTTTTCTGTAAAGGAAGAGAAGATGCAGTTATTTCTGGGAGTCACTTAGGGTTAAGTGCACTGTCACGTAAATCTCTGCGGGACCACAGCTGTAGGCATACGCGGAACCCCAGAGCTGTACGCATACGCGGGACCCCAGAGCTGTACGCATACGCGGAACCCCAGAGCTGTACGCATACATGGGACCCCAGAGCTGTACGCATACATGGGACCCCAGAGCTGTACTTATACGCGGAACCCCAGAGCTGTACGCATACATGGGACCCCAGAGCTGTACGCATACGCGGGACCCCAGAGCTGTACTTATACGCGGGACCCCAGAGCTGTACTTATACGCGGGACCCCAGAGCTGTA
>JABFEA020000116.1:1172684-1185947 GCA_019775915.2 Cyphomyrus plagiostoma
CCCAGACAGTGCAGAGAGCCCGCATCTGCAGAGAGTTCATCGCTATAAATACCAGAATGAGGATTGTTTTGGCACGCTGGAGGCTACTCTACAAAGGAGATGCCAGAAGCACTTCAATGCCTTTCAGGAACACACTCTGCAACAGTTTTAACCCGGCGTCTGCGATCTCAACAGCTCGTGTGATGGCCAGCACACTGCCTTTCACTTGTATTACACATGTGATACATGAAACGGTGGCAGCATGTATTAAAATAGACTTCAGGGTAAACGATTTGAGTGCTGATGTAAGATGGCATTAATCAAATCGATGGCTCGCAGTAAATGGGTAAATACGGCTGATTCCAGATGAGAGAGGCAGACCATAAAAGATCATTGCCCTTCCAGGACTAAATGGATGGTTGAGGAGGTCATGAAGGCTAAATGAGCATAGATATATAGAAGAATGAGTATAGATCCATGGGCAATAGGAGTGTAGATATGTAGAAGACACATGTATAGATATACAGACGCTTCCTGGTTTACGATGGGGCGAAAATGAATTTTAAAATAGTACACTGAACCTAACAAACATCATAGCCTAGCCTACCTTAAACATGCTTAGAACACTTATATTAGCTGAAAGTTTGGTAAAATCATTAACGCAAGGAATATTTTACAATAAAGTTTTAAACATGGAATTTATTGAATAATCATACTCATAGTGAAGTCGAAATATTGTAACACGGACCATCGTAACCCGGGGAACGTCTGTAGATAGATCAAACAGCTGCGGTGTTTGATGTGCTGCCGAAAGCCCGGAATGGTTATTTTGTAGCAATTAAGTGCAGTGAATTTTCCACAATGTCCATGGGTGTTGAGGGCGGACAATGTATGGGACACCAATGCATCGCTTACTGTCGTTTTTGCCCCCGCCTGTAGGGGCTGTTTTTACCCCACTGCAAGAGCAGCAGTTAGGCAGACACAGTGTGTATATTAGCCCTTACCACGTCACTGTCTCACTGTCACCTATTTACCATGCCGAGCCAGGTCAGCGAGGGCCTCTTTCTTTAGAATATGCTCACCGGTGATGCTCTGCTTGGTAAACGTGATAACAAATACCTCACCGACATGATTTGTTGAGTGTCACATAATCGCAAATAATTGTCTAATAGGTCATGCTTAAGTGCTATTGTGATTTATTTGAATGATCCGGGTACGCCTCATAAATATCGCTTAAAATAAAGTTCTATTTGACAGACGCCTTCCCTGCTGCTCGGGCAGTGACCCTGACACCAGAGAAAGCGATCTTAGGACACCACCGAAGTTTCCACCACCCACTTCTTTTTTTGGTTGGGTACATGCAGTACTGGCCCCTGCTTCAGGCCCATTCACTTTTTACAAGCCTCAGCCTCATCACAGACCTGGGGAGCTGACATATCACTCCGCCTAGAATCGATGCAGCTCCCTGTCATCCAGCCTAAGAGGCTTCTCCTCTTCCTCTATGTTAATGTTCATTCAGAACCATGTCGCAGTGAGACTGGAACATGACCCAGGCAGCATGGAGTGCTAGGCAGGGGTGCACTTGGGCAGCGTCATAGCACTGTGGTATATTATGGCAGTATTTTGAGATCTGGGCAAAATATCTCGCTCTGCGATTTTTAATGCCAATATTACATGATACCAGAATTGCATTACTTTTGAAAATATTGTCAGAATACTATATACCATGGTATCCAGGGAAAAACACAGGGAAGGCATAAGGAAGACTCAAGGAAGACAAAGGGAAGACATTGGGAAGATACAAGGAAGACATTGGGAAGACACAAGGAAGACAAAGGGAAGACACAAGGAAAACGCAGGGAAGATATAGGGAAGACACAAGGAAGACAAAGGGAAGACACGAGGAAAACACAGGGAAGACAAAGGGATGACACAGGGAAAACACAGGGAAGACAGGAAAGACACAGGGAAAACAAAGGGAAGACATACTACCTACTTTCATGTTTCTAGCAGGAAGAAACTGGAGTACCCAAAGGCAACCTGTGCACAGACAGCAAGGACAAGCAAACTCCACACAAACAGGACCCCTTGAGAACTGACCCCACAACCCTAGGGCTGTGGCATTAGAAATTTCAATCACATTAAATGGATAAACACTTCAGGAAACAAAGTAAGAGAATGGCCTGATAAAACTGGATTGACAGTAATCAGGTGTTTTTCTGCAGGACAGCCACTTTGGCAAAGAACTTAACAGAGCATGTCAGATGCTGGCCGACACCCAAACACGGCACCTTGTTTCTGTCCTCCAGTGTCACTGCTAACTGCACAGCTGTCACAAGCAACGGTCAGCTGGGAGGGAAAATTCATCAAGACACACGACTGAAAGCATTTAATCCACCTCTAGGGGTATCAGTTGCACCTTCTCGTTTACCAAGGTGACACCAAGTCACAGAAGCCTGCCGTGTCAAACTGTAAAAGCTAATATTTCCCAGAATCCCCTTATGCAAATTTGCTGATACAAAAAAATGAACAAAATCAGCAAAAAAGAACTCTCAAAATATCTGCCTATAAGGCTGCAAATTTCCCCACATCAATATAATTAAACAGTCATTTAGGCACTTAACTGCTCATTTAATGTCTAAATGCAAAAGAACAATTTAATCTTCTTGTAGCCATCTAGAAAGCAAAAATGTACTAAGTGCATGTGTCCAACCTGTTTTGCTTTCACTTTCTAGGGTTATGAAGGTAAATGTATTTCGCTTGGCTGGTTTTGAACTGTTCTCCATGGTCTCACGTTTGATTGTTATTAATAGGAAGCAGAACATATTTTTCTATATTGGAAAGAAAAAAAAACTGCACTCTGCATGACTCACGGAAAGCACTTTTTATCTTGGCAGAATTATCGGAGGTGTATGATGAAGAATATGAAAGACCTCGCTCGTGCACTTCATGAGGAATGAGATGGCTTATTATGGGATGGCGGTTTTGCTATGAAAAATAGGCCAGCTCCAATGTTTACCCCGTGGAGCAGAGTTTGTAAACCCAGACAGTTCTTGTCTGATTTTAATTAGATTTCACAGCTGATGAAGTTGGACCTGACCACTCTTTTTACATTGACATTTACTCTCAGTACTAGAGTCTGATCCAAGCAAGGAGGAGCCATTACGTCCATCTGAGAAATGAATATATCTTCATTCCTGAAATCCTGGCACTAAGAGGCACAGAAAAACAGTGATCTTTAGAATGAATCCATGAGGAGCATCTTTGGCTCACTGAGAACTGCAGCACTTCTTAGTTCCATGTTTTACCAACATCCATGACCAAAAGCCTTCAGAGATAAAAGAGTTGTTAGCATGATTCTGGGACTGGTAGTACTGGGATGTAATGGAGATTAATCAGACCTACAAAAAAGATAACTGTGGGATACTCAGTGCATACTCATGTATGATGGAAGAAGGACTCGTCACTGACAGCGGGTTTTGCATGGGCGACAAACTAGCCTAAACCATGGAGCATCATTACTTGAACTTGACACCATGGAGAACACAAGTTCAGGTAACAAGTTCATCCGTTGAGTTCTCCTACCGTGGGTTACTATGGTAGGAGATGGTGGTTCTTAAGCCAGTTCTCAGGGGGCCCCAGCTAGCCCCTGTACCAATTTAAGCACCAAAAGAGCCCTGGGTCGCCCATGTTAACCCATGGATGACTCCCACGCAGAATCAATTGGCTAGCTTTCCTATAGAATACAGACAGACAATGACGACGATGCCTGGCCAACACCATGCCGGAGAAGGAGGTCCTCACCAAGCTCTCACTACCTGCAGTCTTATGGCTGCACTTGGAGACACTTGGCAATGACGCGGTAGGCGCACTCAGAGACGTCACAACATGCCACTCCATGATACTTGCTGTCACAGAGTCCGGCCAAGTTCTAACGAGCCGCCTCGGCAGAATGCGAAGTGCGACCCGCGCTTCCTCAAGAGAGCGGCAGAAGCTGACAGACTCGTTATCGAAAGCTTTCATATGATGACGTGCAGTAATTGATGGCTTTCCTGGGAAAACAGCTGTGCAGTGCTCTCTTGGCATCGCGTGAGGGGTCGCGTCCCCCACAGCCCGCCACGCTGCACATACACGCCGTCTCCTTTCACAGCTGAAAAACTACCGCTATCCAGTCTTTGCTGCGCTGTAGTCGGTAAGAAATGCGGCAGAGGGTCAGAATTTTCACGTGTGCACGGCCCTGTGGCAGAACCGGTCCGGTGGACCCTGCTAGTGGTGCGGGGGGAGGATGGGTCTGCCCAAGGTCACCGAAGCTCTTTATTGTGCTGCCAAGTCCGCCACCCTGCCAGCCAGGCGTTCCCCTGCTGACCTGTGAGAGGCTCAGCTCCCTCCATATCTGCGCAGCGGGCGGCCAGTGCTTGCGCTTACACCTGTTTACCCCCTTTCCCAGACCCCTCCGGCACCACCGCAGCCCCTGAGTTCCCTCAAAGCACTTTACAAGGTGAGAAGGGTCCACTCCGCAACAATGGAAAGCCGAGCCGGCCGCCCAGCTGCAGGTGTCCATCATGCCCGACTCGGCATTATGGGTAATGGGAGGAAACACAGGTGGAACGACCCGATTCGCCTATTATTTTGATCTCCTGTGTCGCAATACTTGATTGGCTGTTTTTCTGCTGTACATTGTACAGCTTGGTGGATGCGTATAGGATCCACGTGAACATTAATATAACCTCCGCCCCGAACTGCATCCACACTTTACCAGTTCTTTTAAGAGTTAAAGGTTCATCCTTCCCCCCACCCCTGCCCAAAATGGATCACTCTAAAAGCTTGCTGCAGTACCTCAGCTGTTTCGTATGCACATTTCTCCACCTCCCCATACTTTATTTCCTGGTCCGTACGCTGGGGGTGGCCCCCTCGACACAGATGTTACCTGACTCACCTATTTAGCTTTTGTTTCATCCACCCACACTATTCCTGTCTTATTGGTTCCCTTTCTGGAAATTTCTGAGCAGAAACACTGTCGGGTTGTTTTGTGCAAAGAGAAATGGAGTCCAGAGGGTCTTAGATTCCCTGGGGGAGGGGTGGGGGGGTTGATTCTCTGGCCATTTGTATACCATCGCTTGCTTTTTTTTCCTCCTTAACTGGGTTCCTCTTGAACTAAGTTTGATCTCCACAAATCACCGTTGGTGTGGAGACCGTCCTTCTTGGCCAGGGAGGCCGAATACCTCAGCGAGCGGTGGCCGTGCCTGAGCTCCTCACATCATGGCTCCCGGCCTGTCCTTGGAGTGCCTCCACTTCGGGCCCTTCTCGACTGTCACACCGCGCTAAGGCGTGCTCCGCCAATGAACGCTGCATTAACTACGCACGGGAGCTGCGGGTGTCCCATGTCTGTTATTTAGTACTTTATTAAAAATACCACGCTAGCCTGTTTGGGCTCCTCTATTCCCTGACGACGCCCATATTCTAAGTAGTTATGCATTTACTACATTCCTTGCTCAATGCTCAGCAAGTAATGTTATTCTTTCCAATTGTGTCTATAACTAATTAATATCTGCTGTACCTTTATTAAGGGTTGCTGTACCTGCCATTAAGGGTTAAGCTTTTCATGGTTCCGCTGAGACCTGTCACTACATCCTACGAAACCAGCAAGTATGATGCCCCCCAATTACTATGGTTATCATGCAACGTTCTTGAAAATAAGCACGTTCCATCCATCCATTTTCTGTAACCACTTGTCCTATTCAGGGCTACAAGGGGACTGGAAGCTATGGCCACAAATTAACCTCAACATGTTTTTCGACTGTGGGGGGAAACTGGAGAACCCGGAGGAAATCCCATGACAACACAGGGAGAACATGCAAACTCCACACACATGGAACCCGGGTACCAGAGGTGTGCGGTGACAGTGCCAACCACTGCACCACCCCAGAGTAAGCGTGTAGAATTTGAAATATGTTTTATAATTTTTTAGCTATCCTTCTCCCATAACTGATCATCTGGTTTTGGTGAGTCTGGAGCCTCTCCCAAGCAGCACGAAGCACAGGGCAGGGACACCCTGGATGGGATGCCAGTCCATCACAGGGCACAGGGCAGGGACACCCTGGATGGGATGGCAGTCCATCACAGGGCACAGGGCAGGGGCACCCTGGATGGGATGGCAGTCCATCACAGGGCACAGGGCAGGGGCACCCTGGATGGGATGGCAGTCCATCAGAGGGCACAGGGCAGGGGCACCCTGGATGAGATGGCAGTCCATTACAAGGCAGGGACACCCTGGATGGGATGCCAGTCCATCACAGGGCACAGGGCAGGGACACCCTGGACGGGATGCCAGTCCATCATAGGGCACACTGAGTGTCACTTATTCGTCTAACCCTATATTTTCAGGAAATTACCAGGATATTTTGGGCTGACCCACACAAACACGGGGTAGAACACACCTACTCCAGCAGTAGGGATTCAAACCCACAACCCATGGGTCAGGAGTGCTGCCCACTGAACCTCTGCGGCGCCATGAAGTTTACCATGATATAATTCTTGATTCTTTATTGTTCCCAGTCTTCACCACAGGTGATGTGAAATGGCTACAGAGAAAGTCGCTCATTCACAGAACCTAAAAATATGGGCCTCACATGGCCCCCTTATTACATGCTGGGCTCCAGATGCTGCGATCCTCTTCCCTGTCAGTGGAACCCCCCCTCCTTTGGCAAACCTAGACATGCAGTTTGGTTTTTCTCCCATAACATCCCACCCCCCCAGTGCTGGCAGCACAGGGGGCCATAACCCCCCTAAATGACCCCCAAAAATAATCACCCCAACACATTTGAAAACAATTAAGCAATTACACAGACTGTGCAAGCATAGGGGGGTGTCTCTTGCTTTCCGTGGCGCCCTGCTGCTCAACAACATTGACAGTGCCCCCCCCACCCCTGCTGCGCTATCAGTACACCAACATTTCATCATCTTGCTGGTGCTGCCTCCCCTGATATTCCTTACCACTGTAGGCCTGTTCCTCAGCCTGCCCCCAACCACCTCTCTCCCCCCTCACCCCCACTTTCTGCAAAAGTCTACATCGTACTGAACTCCCCCCTCCACCCTCTATTACTCCGGCTGCATTTTCTCCTCTCCCCCAAATTACGGTCCTATTTTTCATAAACATCGAGCAAAGGGTGAAAAACGAGTCCCCTTATCTATATCGCTATATCTTTTTTCCCTCCATACTGTCAGATTTTAATACGTACATGGGGAAAGATTCTAGGAAACACGTTGCAGAGCTCAGCCATTTCTTTTCCGGAGCTTTTTAAAAGAGTAGATTAAATATCTTCCACGCGACGTGATTTGTGGTCAGAGCATTAACCTGACGATGTCGCTACGCCTCACGAGTTTGAGGCCTTGGAAGCGAACGTCCCTCGGTTCTTTAATGACTGACTCGTGCTCACGAGGAGCTGGATGGCCGGATCCAGGGCAATCGGCTGCGAAGAGCAGTTTACGCCACAGCTGCCCCATATTGCCAGGACTGAGGAGTGGAGGAAGATAAACAGGAATTGTAAAGGGGGGGAGTTATGGCGGATTGCTCCTGATCTCAGGCCATGGATGCAGAAAGGAAGTTTTATGTCCTAATTGGCTACTCCCTCCCCCCGCCCCGGTAGCCCATGAGTGGGACAGGGGGCAGCTGAAGGGGCTCCACCAGGAAGGCTCCCCGTCAGCTGGCTTGGCTAGGGATCCCCGGGAACATAGCCAGAGGCTTCATTCAGTCCATCACTTGCTCCCCCCCCGCCCAGATTTTATTAATAATTATGCCATCACTTGCTTAGAATCTGGTAATTAGCATTGACAAGCTCATTTGCCAATCCAAGTCAAAGCTAAATTTGTTTTGGGACTAAATCCCAAGCTAAATGTGCTTCAACCCCCTGCCACCCCATCCCCCCACACCCCTGGCAGTTTTAGCTCTGGAAAAAATGAAGAAGACCCTACACCATATTTAGAAAACATCGGCATTTTAATTCCAGGTTTACGCCTCGTTCTGCTGGCAGAGCTGAGCAGCAGCTCACTGCCCGGCTCAAAGTTTCTAAGATGGCAGGTACACAAGAACAATGTGAAGCAGGAATGACTAAAAATCAAGCAGGCAGAGGGCAGAAGGGACGTTCTAGAGGCAGGGATGACTTATCCAACGATGCCTCATGAATCGGAGGGCGACACAAGTGACCTTAAAAATGTATGGGAAACATTAAATGGTGTGAAATGCACTGCAAGGACAGTTCTTATCAGCTCCTAGAATCAGGACTCTTAATATTTTCCAGAGTTGTATGAACTTGCTGAAGTCCCAAAGTTTCATCAGCCCTGAGAGAGTGTCCAGTAGGTCACGCCAGAGGAATATCAGGCTCTGATGGGGAGGGACTTCCAGTGTAACATCCTGCTCTGGAGACTCAGATATCAGTGTCCGTTTTCGGTATTTCAAATCTTGTTTTCCATTTAGCGCAGACATGGTGGTCGGACGGTTGGCCGGGGCCCCTCTGGGTCCGGCTGAAGCGTGATCTGTATACACCGTGCGGCTGTGGAGTTTATTCAGTGTAACGTTCTGCATCATCAAATATCCCCACAGTATGTAAACATGACGTGCTGTAGGTGTCGTTATTGCCTGTGGTCGAAAAACAAGACCCCCAATTTGCAGTTCTGAATCTTTCCGGGTCATTCTGCCACACGAGTCAGTGAAAGTGCAAAACAATTCTGGCTAGTGGTTAGATAGTCTCATTACACAAGGAGGATTTGGTTTGTGTTTCACATCGCACGTGTGAATCTGAAACGGTAACTTTGGCTAAAACGGTTCAATCTCCCCAAAACACATTTCCAAAGTAAACAGACACCGATCTGATGAAACAAAACCTCTGTTGAAGGTGCTAAACTGCATAACTATAGAAACATTTAGTTTCTATAATGTAGCCCTTGATATGGACAAAAACACAGGAAATGTCTTTAAACAAAAGGAGATCTACTAATACACTTGCCGATTAAGTTAAAATAAACTGTTTTTAAAACGAACCTGTTTGTCATTGTTGATGTGTAACATAAAAAAATCCAGAGTTGGTTTATTTAGTTCAAGGGCAGTCATTAGAGTTACGTTAACCCTCTCACATTTTCCTTCATGTGAAACTCCTGTGGGTTGATTTGTAAGTAGATATGTAGAACATGCAGCACTTCAAAGAGAAAATATGCAGAAGAGCTGAAATCGACAGCCACATTACAGAGTAATCTTTTTGGTTTTAAAGTGCTACGTGTCATTTTGTTCCCCACAGCCAAATGAAACTGGTCAAACTCTGGCACATAAAAACCCAGAAAAGTTGAAAATTACCCTGCGAGGGTCGGCTTTGAAAAAAATAGCAGCATTTCTCAAAAAAAAAAAACCCATAAAATAAATAAATGATAAAGAAGTCTGGAAACAAGGAGGCCAACAGCGAGGTAGTCCATCAGAAACACACATGAGCAATTAATGTTAAAAGTCTTAAAATTGCAGCGGGGGCATTTTGCCGTATAAAGAGAGCTGGTGTTTTTGAACATGAGACTCCTGTAATCTGACCCCCATAAGTCTGCGTGTAAAAGCGGGACCTTCATCGTGTGAAATCGGCCTCCGTGTTTTGGCACGGGCCCGTCGTAGCTGAAGAAAGGGGACGGCATTGGAATCTGCCCACCACACGTATGCACACGCGCACCCACACACGCAGCTTCAAACCCCCCATGCTCAGCAGGAACTACGACATATTAAGATGCAATGAAGAATGACACGTACTGTTGCAGTTCTAATGCAGTCACTTGCACAATCTATATTCCACACACCTTTTTATTCCAATCCATTTCATTCCTGTCCCATCCTGTTACACCATGTTCTTTTTCATCCCATTTCTTCCAGTCTTACTTCATTTGTTCCCATCCTATCCCACAAATTCCATCCTATCTCAAATCATCTCACCCATGTGCCAAACCACACCATTCCATACCATTCATTCTTATTGCACCCCCTCCCCCCTTTCCTATCCTCGTAAGATGTGGCAAACATCGAATAAACAACAGAGTGGAACAAGTAACGTTCATGGTGTTAAAGTCCTTCCTCTACCTACATGAGATAATCACTTCTATTTTCCCTTTTAGTCGTACACAGTGATTAGTAGGTCATGAAGTATAAAGTTTTGAATACCTGCTTTTATTACTAATAGTTAGCCTGTGGTAATTCTTCCTAATATTATTTAGGACACTAAACAGTTACATATCCCCTTGTGGAAAGTACAAATTATTGCTGAATTTTTCCTATCATTTTCTGTAAATATGACCCGTGACAAGAGCTGGCACTGGTTTGCGAAATACATCAGAAGTTTACAGAGGATGATAACAGACTTGTATGTTTAGATGAATTATATGTCCTGTATGTTACTGTATCTATGGTATAATAGCCATGGTTTTAGACTATCAGCCTTGATTTGCCTTATATTGTGAATCTGCATATTATAATGTTATAACTTTTGTTTTTTACCGTGAATGTTCAACACTGTTTAAAATGACAAAATCCTCCCCTATGCAATTAGCCATAGTGATCTCTGGTGGCTTAATCAAAGTATTTTCATGGTATTTGAATCAAGCTGTTCCAGAGAGTACAAGGCCCGTATTAGCATGATTTATTTACGTCTGTAGTCCCTGTAGTCCCTCATAGTGTCGAGAGGCGTCCTCTGGTGTGATAACCAACGAGGGAACACACACTGCTAGCTTCTTGCGTTATACGAATTTCCACTCTACACATGCTCAAACGCTTCAGAGTTTCCAATCACAAGGGTAGAACCTCTTAACAACAAGATTTATTTATTTACTGTAGTAACAACTGTGAGTAGCAGTGCATTGGATCTTCGATGGCTATGCTAGCTGTTCCTAGCCTTCAAATCCCTACAAGTGAAAATGCCGCTTCCCAAAATGATTACAGACAAAAACAGTAGTTGAAGGAGCTTGATGTGGTTTCCATCCAGATTTGTTTGCGGTCTTTGAGCTGAGTGGTACGAGGACTACAAAGAAGTAGCTTGCAGTTTGTGCGATCCTCCCGAATATTTTCGCTCGGCGTTGCTAAACACTTTATTTAGCTAGGTCCCGTCATCGAAGGGCTATTTGTTTCGTAATGACACAAACGTTTGGGAAATCCTTTTTAGTGTCACAGCGCCAAGCAAACCTGGGACAGGGGATGCCACAGTCAAAGAGGTATTTGTCATTGAAGGCATGTATGGCACCAGTGAGCCCCTTTCCCCACCTGGGAAATCACGTTCCAGGAATCGAGAACGCTTTCCAAATGTGTGTACAAGAGCCCTCTTCAACGCCAGGTCCACCGCAGCCATTGACTGTGTGCGGAAATCGTAGCGATTTAAAAACCTTTTGACCTGTGTGGTTTTATGAGAATTAGCCAAAGACTTTAAGTTTTAAGCCCCTTGGTGACAGGAAGCGTGGGCCATGGGCCAGTTTACGTGAGTGACAGAGAGGCCTGTGGCTCCAGCTGCCGTCCACCCCACATGTGCCACCATGACCAAGGAGGGTAAATTTAGATGACTATTTCACACCCCGGCTAACAGATCACAGCTAAACAAAACAATGCGCTTTGCAGGGTGGAAGGGGCAACATTCTAGCCTCACTCTTCTTGGTGGTCGGAATCCAGATACGGTCGCATTATATAAAACACACAACCGTCTTTTGAGTAACGGATCCTTAAAATTTATTTAAAGCTTCTGCTGGTCAGTGACGTTGCATTAAGGTACCGATGATACGTAGTCCTGTGTTAAAGCTGCGTAGATATCACCACATATGGCCCACTGTCTCCTTGGCACCCTGCACTAGCAACCAATCACAGCTCAGTTGAGCTACTTGTGTCACTGGGAGCCATACGCCTGGGCAGGACACTTCATTCTGCATCTTCGTGGACACTTTCTGGGTTCTGCCTCTACAGGGTTTGATTCTTCTCTCCACTGGTTCCTCAGATAAGGGGCGACTTCTAGCTAGGGCTCTCACCCAGCTGTTACACTACAGTGGCCTTCAGTCCAGCCAGCACTTATTATGTTGCATATTGGTACGGTGGCCACGCACTCAATAAAATGTAAAACGTGCCACAGGGCCATCATACCGGCACGCTAATAGTCTAATAGATTATACATCCATGGAACTGTGCCACAACGGTGAATAACCGCTGTAGCATTTAGTGTAATATTTTTACGGACTGTAATGCATTGTGGGCATATCATTCGCTGCATAAACATTCCTTTGAGTAATCCAGTGGTCGTGCACGCATGAGCAAATGCACACACACATGTGCACACACACACACACACACACACACACACACACAGGTTTGTAATTATATCTTTCTGGGGACTCTATTCATTTGTATGGGGAACACTCTAGTCCCAACATGATGACCTTAACCCCTACCCAGCCCTAACCTTAACCATAAATAACCAAACAAAATTGGCATTTTTAGTTTTTTGATTGCAGTCACAGATCTTTGTGGGGACCTGAAAAATGGTCCGAATAACCTAAAAAAGCAGGTTTTTATTACATTGTGGGGGACATTTGGTCCCCACAATGTAATATATACACAATCCACACAAGACACACACACACTTGTGAATATCCACATGCTCAACCCATGCTGACATACAAATGAGGCCGGATGTCACATTGCTTTTCTGTCATACATTAACGAGAAACGACTAACCATACTGCTTTCAATCGAACAAATGCTGGCGACGACCCGGTTACACTAGAGGCCGATGAGGATCCGTGGCTTTCGTTAGGAAAGTTCTTGGGCTTCCCCTTAGAAATTCTCTTATTCACAGCTGGGTTTGTTTGCTTTGGGATGCAGCCCATCCAGATGTTTCTGTTTCAGCCACTGTAACTGATACCTCACTGCGAAGTGCAATTTTTCAAACCACTTTGACTTGGCTGCTCAACACCCACGTAATGCATTATTACTCTAAGTGGAATCAGTATAGATTTGGAGGTAATATTCTTCAGCATAATTTAGTATGTGCGAGGCTGACGTATTTAACGCTGGAAATTGTGTTTTGGAAACAAAAATGGAAATGATATATTAAGAAAGATCAATGTGATTTTCAATCAGAGTGATCATCATTATTTCCTGTACTCGCTTTGTCTGGGAAACAGACTCAGAAACTAATTGCCTGTTAAGGGATGGTGCTGCTGTTCTCCTCTCCAATATTTCTGTTCTCCGTTAAGTTCCTCCTCTCTGCAAATCGCCACAGAAGCCGC
>JABFEA020000116.1:1201665-1217826 GCA_019775915.2 Cyphomyrus plagiostoma
TGGCACTGTGAGAGGGGCAGGTACAGACTCCCGTCCAAAGCACCCTCTAACTGCCCCCCTCATCTGGGATGGAGCGACCAATGAAAATAGCTCTGTACAGAGAGTAATTAAAAGCCAGTGCCAAAGCACGCAGAGAGTCTGCCTGCCTCATTTCTCTTTTCCTTTTCTGGGCCACTGTAATTTGCCTACTGCCTCACTGTAAATTTCTATAATAATAATAATAATAATAATAATGATATTAATAAAAGAGAATATAAATATTCACATCGGGCTTTTTTCCCTCCTCCTATCTTAAATGTTAAGTGACTCTTTAAAAAGCAGTTATAATATAAATAATACAGAGTTTCTGCCTCCATCTTATACATTTCGTAATTTCATTATTGTTTTCAATAATTATCATTTAAATATCCTATATACATTAAAACACATGTATTAATATATATTAATCTATAATATAGAAATTATCCAGATTATATGTATTGATATAAATACTGACAAAAAGTGAGAAATACTTTTTCCTGTAAAGTCCATTTTGGAATGTTTGCGTTGGGAAATTAAAAAAAGAAATAAGAAATAAAAACATGGGGAAATAAAATCATGCTTCAGAGATGCTATATTGTTAATCTTTTTAAATTTGTGTCTCATTTGACACTGAGGACCTAAGGCATGATCCTGGATTCGCCAAAGTGTAACAGGCCTAAGGCACATGGCATAATGTACTCGGGGCCAAGCTGGGGGACACGGGGGCTGATGGGAAAGAGCCCCCCCCCCCCCCATTTTTCTCAGTCCGTGCAAGGTCCTGTGACATCTGCGTCACACTTTTTCGACCTTTTCTTTTTTTTTTAACTCACTGTATAAATTTAGCTTTTATTTGAAAGGAGAGTTTCCGAGATGAGATGGTGGTGCCCTTAGAGCATTTGAAAGTGCGGTCGGGGCGCCTGCCTCAGGCGAGCTGGGGAAGCATTTACTGCTCTTTTTATGTTGCTTGTTTTCAGCTTGTGATGGTCTTCTTTTATTTTGCCATAAAACAACTTCGAAATTTAAAGAAGTTCTGACAGCGTACAATAACCCTCGTTAACATGAACCCTTTGGATGGGGGGCGATCGGCACACGTATGTCACGCTGGAGCCATTCAGATTAAACACACCTCTCTAAGGTACAACGGCAGGGGCCTGCCAGCCCTCGGGGCAGGAACCTGCCTGTTTAATAACCTCTCTGCTTACTGTTGGTTTACGTGACACATAGACAAGGGTTACGGGTACCTTTCATCCGTAACTGTGCACTGAAACACATCTGGGTTAGAATTTTATAAATTCAAAGCTGTGTCACATAAAAACTGAAGAAAAAGCCCAAAAAAACAAAAAATAATAAAGCAGATGACTAAGTGACATGATTTTATGTCTGTAAAATATACTGCGTGTTATTTCATTCATTCATAGCAATTTTTTGGGAGGGATACAGACAGACCAGTATATTGCAAAATACTTTTCTCAAAGAGAGTTGGTAAAGATTCCTGAAAAGATTCATGAAGCACTGCTTACCTACCCCCCCAAAAATTGCCCCCTCCATATTTTACCCAAAACGTGAGTACATGTTGACCTTTCACACGTGCTGTCCCAAAGTGAGTCTTGATTACCCGTGGAAGCCAACCAAGCGTGCCTCTGTAGTCACAGCTTATCTTTTATACTAATTTTGGATTAATATTGGTCCGCAACACTGCGTAAACACAGTCACCTAGCAAGCCTGCCACACTGAAGATACACATTAATCCCCTCTTAATGCTGAGAGTCAACTTATAGTCCTTAGAAGAATTTGCCTTAATCTCTGACTAGGCTACTCAACTGCTGTACGAAAGCACACCCTGGGATATATATATATATATATATCCCACACACACACACATATATATGTGTGATTAGAGACAGAATATAAATCATTTACCTTTGAGCTTTTGGTGGACGTTTGTTGAGGCAGGGTGAGGGGAAGCCCGCGGGAGTCAGACTGGGCCGTTGGGTGGAACTTTTTATTTTTTATTGATGGTCTGCATCTACAGGCTAACCTCAGGTTCCACTGGCAGAATCGCTAAAACTGCTCTTGTCCAATCAAAAGCCAGCTTCTCTTTGCCACCCAATCCAGCCAGCCAAAAGCATCTTTTCCTCGCCTGTCTGTCTTTGGTCGCTTATGTTTTAGTTTTTTTGTGTGCTTTCCTCTGTTTCTCCCCTAACATCTTTGGCGATGTGCGTTCTCTCTGGGGCTGTGTGTTCTAGCTGCTCTCTGCAGGCTAGCCAAGAAGCCAGCACCCGTCTGTAATTTTCTCCAAATGATTAAGCTCCAGGCAGAAAGCGCCGAATGAAAAAAAAAAGTGGTGTGGCTACATTTTACGTATTTTATTTTCGTCTTTTGATTCTATCCATATTTTAACGCAAACAAAATCCTATTTTACTATTTGTTTTATGCTATATTACTTTTGACTTAAAACTGTTTTATAAAGTTCTTTAGTTCAATGTTCTAAATACTAAGCTAACGATAATAATAAGCAACATACAGCAATTCATGTGTCACAATATAATAAACATAATTAATATCAATAAAAATAATCATAATTTATCACTGGAATGTCAAGCTTTTAAGGTCCAATGGCAACACTCTAAACATATGGGGGAAATAATTTTAATTACTTATCTCACTTTTGGTGGTGGGGGGGGGTGGGGTGCTGGTGAAAAAACAAATACACAACTCGTGTTTTAATGGGCTAAAGAGAGTTATTATTGATTATTATATTCATATTATTATATAATTCAGTTATACTCCAAAGAACTCCCAGTTTTAGTTATCATATATTTTTAATTTACCTGTTGAAAAGGGAATTACAGCACATTTAAGCAAAATTATGGATGTAATGTATTTAAACAGTGTGAAAAATGATTTGAAATGTCTCCAGTAAAGCAAAATGATGTCATCATCATCTACATAGTTATTTATCAAGTCTAATTCATTTTTTAATACACAGTATTGCAATAAACAACCTCCAAATAAAAATTACGGGGTATGAATTTTATAATATAATCAATATGAAAATGCTATATTTTTCATGTTTCATAAATACTTAAATTTGCTTTGTCACATACTTAGTGTGTGTTTGTGTAGAATGTTGCTGACAGATGTGGAACTGTTATTTGTCAGTAAGCCACAGTAAATATATGTGGGTTTGATGAATAATCTGTAAGTGCTTGATTTTTCCGTGCATGTGCAATTGTCACTTTTGGTTAAATTTATGTTTATCTTGGCAGGTTAATATATAAAAACTTCTGAAAATAAGATTCAGAATGACATCGGCTTTGAATACGCAGCTGCTGCTTGTGACGCGCTCTCCAGGCATACGATTAAACCCAGATTCTGTTTGAGATTGATTATTTTCCAAATATCAAGGTGCAAATCGCATCTATCACAGGTGATAGCTGATGGATCGATGAGTGTGCGGCCGTGCCCCAATCAAATCCGGGATTTACATCATCCAATCAATCATGGCGATGCGAGTGAGTGTAGTGGTGCTGGAAGCGGGCAGACATAGGCCCGAGCGTGAGAATCATGAAATATGAGCGTGCGTCGGGCAGATGCAGGATTCGGTGCAATTCAGAGGCCGACACTAGGGCAAAGCAGCCACTGTATATTTACAATTCGTGACTGGACATGTTTTTCTCTTCTCCTCTTTAGTTGGCGTTAAAAGATTGTTTTCATCTCCAACTTATATCCGAAGGGCGGGAAAATGGCCATGGTTTCACCCTGGAACACCTCTGATGCAAACATATAAACAGATGTATTGCATGTCTAACATAACAGAACAAAGCACAACAGATTGTAAATACGACATAAATGTGAAATTTCTATGGAAATTTTTCTGATGAATTTTATTATTTTTTTTCTTGTCTTTATTAACAATGATAACAAATTACTTCACTTATTTAACCAATAGTGCTATATAGTAATAATATATTTTTTATGCGCAAAATGCATTATTATAAAATAAAAAAATATATTGTTATTATTATTAGTAGTAGTTGAAGTAGTTGTAATTGTATGTATACAGCGTAAAGTATATATTAAACGGGAGGCATAAATTTGTATAAATAAAATAACTGCAATAGTTAACACACATGTGATTAACTCTTGATTAATTTTTACTGCTTCAGTTACAATTATGATATATTATGATTTCCTCCATCAGGACAGTCACCTTTTATTGCTGTAGCTAATTATTAATACTGCACCCCCTGTCACTGTTTGGGAACTCAGACATCTTGTAAAATCTTTAATTACTATGTACATGCCGCCTGTTCCGTGAGGCTTCCTGCTTCGATGGCAGTTCCGTACCTGCCTGCAATATCTTATTAAATTTCAAATTCATAACGACCCCCGTGCCTTAAAGATGAAGTCATGAGAAACTCCTTGATCTGTCTGTCGAACTGCATCCCTCATGACTTGACGCTTTTTAATGTTGCTAAACAATTTCCCATAAAGAATAAAACAGGGCCTTTTTTCCAGAATATAACTTGACCAGAGGCTTTTAATGACGTAGCACCAGATAAATATGAACCTTTTTAATAAGGTGTTGTTTTTGTGGCGTTTCAGTGGATGAGGTTTTCTGGGGGTAAGCGGAGATTAGGCACTCGTTCTGTAAGTTGATCATTCCAGATAGAGCCCATGATTTGGTTCTGGACATTTACAGTATGGAGATACAACACATTTAAGTATATATTGTAAAGTTGGCTTTTTACATATACATAATGTTGTTATATACGTGTACATATTTTGGTTTTATATATGTTTAATTTTGTTCTAAGTGTATATATTGCCATTTCTGACCAGGAACATTTTTGACTGGTAGACAAGAAACATGATATGGAAAGCTGAACCTCTGATGTATACTATAGCATGAATAGTAAAAGACACATAAAACACCATGAATAGACGACACACTAAAGTGTAAGCGATTTAGCGCCGAGCTGTTTGTTATGGGATGGCCATGTAAATTGGTTTACTTGTTCCCATCTGCTGACAGACGCTGTTTGGTTTTGAGTGCTTTGAAAGTTAATACTCCAATAACAAGTAGGCTGAACTGAAGCGGATCAGGGGGTTTGGCGGATCTGCAGATCATTCACCTTCTCAAACGCTAACACTTTCAGGTAATATTCCCCCTTTTCCTTAAAAGGAAGAAATAAGGCAATTTTTGTAACGTAACTGTGCTTATACTAAAATAAAGACAATTATATATATACAGATTTTCCAAATAAGATAATTACAATACTTGAGATCTCGGAATGTGCTATGTGCTCGACCGTTGTCCATTAACCTAACTCCACTAGCAGAATCAGCAATTTATTAATTTATTCAGAGTCACAAATTGCACCATCTCTGGGGTTGAAGCAGAACAGGCATGATGGGAAGAAAACACAGAAGGAACCAAAAGCAAATATAATGTTTTAGACTGAAATGAGATACAGGTACAAGCAGGTATGTTAACGTTCTTTACAAAATGACAGCCTGTAGTGGCCGTGTCTTCATACAACATGTATCAGACAGCGGGCTGCCTGTTTTAAAGAGTCTCTATACCCCCAACACCTCACCTACTTCACAACTGGCTCTTCAAAATAATCACTACATTGATAATAGCTTCTTGTTGTCCCTCAAGTATTTTATCCTGTTATTTGAACAATTTATTTTCTTCAGAATAAAATTTGCAGGTCAGGGCAAACCCAGACATATCGCCCAAAAAATACTGTATCGTATTTTTATTTCTGAGTGTCCCTGAAGTCTTTCTCAACTAATAACTGTACAATGTCATGCTCTGTCACCATTACGCGCTAATAATCTCGATATTCCAGCTGTAGTGTGCCGTACTAATTGTGATCTTTTTTAGCGTTTGTCATCCTCAGAGTTACCGTAATGGACTTTGCCGGCTTTCTTCCTTAACCTTTTCCCTCTCCTCCTCATTCTCTATTTGATTCCAAAGCCTTCGAAAAACATTAAGACGAAAAATCCCTTAATGCGTCTTCAACCTTATCTAGACAGCTATCTGTCTCCGAGCCGCAGCGTTTGAAAGGATAGAGCCGGAGAGAGGATGGAGACGGAAAATCTCCCTCCGCCGACAGGCCCGGGAATGACTTACAGGCATCTAAGAGTCTGAGGGAATCTCTGGGGCTCCCCTAGGGCTCTCAATATCGCTTTAACCAGGGGCAGTACGGCAGAAACACCAGCGGCCTGCTTTCATGACAGGAAAAAGAGGGCAGAGATGCAGCAACAGAGAACAAGGGGTGTTTAGGGGCTGAAAATAATGATGTTCTTCTCAGTAACGGCCGAGTAATAATCGGAGAAACCTGGAAAGGTACTGACAGTCTGGAGAGACAGGCAGACGCAGCTTTGAAATGTAGATGCTGAAATTCAAAAGGTCTTCCAGGAGAGATTAGTTGTAATATCGTTTGTGTTTGACTGCGGAACGCCCTCCAGCGCTTGACACCGGCTCGCAATTAAGGCCTGTTCCAGGCCGGAGCCATGTGCCTCGTCGATTATCCGGCCCAGAGCATGACACGTGTGCACACACGCTCTGAGCTCACAGGAGGCGTACGGCTCAACGTTAATATATGCGTGGAAATGAACAAACAAGTAAATAAACAAATAAATGTTATTGGTATAAAAAGCTATAGTGTCAAAATTAGGACTTGGAGGAAAATCAATGATATGACCAGATGACTTCTAATTTTCTGTGTTTTCATATCTATAATATGAAATATATCTATAATAATGAATAATATATCTATAACAGAATAGAATTGATTTGCCTTTGTAAAGTGACAGTGTCTAGAAAAGCACTATATAAAATAAATGTATTATTATTATATCTAAAATAATATCTATGATATTATCATTATTTTTAATTAATCATAATCATTTTTATGATACTTACAATGTATGAAAATATGCAACTATTTCGTAAATTCAACTTGATTGCAGATTTCTATGTAATGTAAAAAAAAATCAGTTAAAATATACAAATTAAATAAATATATTTCATTTAGTACTGAGAGAAAATTAGAATTTCAAGTTTTGTTAGTGTGGGTGAATATTTTAAATACTCTGTATTATATATGTTTAGTATTGTAAATAAATATTCCAAAAATTAACAGATTCCCAACTGTTAGCATTGCATTTGCATTTTTAAAAGCTTGTTTAGCCTCTTAGCATGCTTTTGTGGGACTCCGTAATATACCATTAGATGCTGTTCCCAGTCTTACTAGCTCCTGGCTCTACATTAATTTGACTTTAATAGGCTGGGACCATTCGAGCTGATAAATCTTCAAGCAGAGGATAAAGTTCAAATAGATAAAATCAAACAGATGTTAGTAGGAGGGTTTTTTCATGACCCATAAAAGTGCTATCATCAAAGCCTAGAATCATTTGTTTTGAATTATTGCATTGTTATCAAAAGGGCCGTCTCTGCCTGTTTGCAGAGAAATCTGATCTGTTTATCCGAAAACAGAACAAAGATGCCAAGCTCTGTGGACCCTGGGAAAGTATTTGGCGAGTGATGGGTGACAGGCTGGGTTGGCCGGGAGACGGCTTGATTGACAGCTGTCACAGACAGTGGAGGGAGGGAGGGACAGTGTGGAGCACTGTGTTTACACAGTGGGGTGTACACAGAATGCAACAGGGAAAGTCCTTTCTCTTTCACATTCATGCCGATATTATCACGGCCAAAGAATCAAACCTTCAAAACAAGCATTATTGAACAATTATCTAATCTAAAAAAATATATACTATTTGCATGATTGTGTTGTCTGTTTTAAAAATAAAATAATAATCAATAATTATAAACATCAAAATGGAATTATAAAATGTCTCATATTCAGAAATAGGTCATACCCGGGTGAAATGCTTCCCTTATCACTGAGATCTGGCCGAAAGTGGACCTGAACTTCCACAGCAACCGTTTTCCGAGTCTGTGTCCTATTGCCTTTAATCTGTGTTTTTAAAGAGGAAATAAATAACACCGGCCTTATGGGTTTTCAACCATTCTGTCACGCAGCAGGTCAGACAGTCCCTCGGAGGACGCCACGAGCATGTCACAAAGAACCGGCCATAAACTTATTCTTGCTACATCTGCAGTACTGAAAGCTGACTGTCAGCTTTGTTATAAATATGATTCAAACGGGGCAGGAATACAGTCCTCACAAAGATAATAAAAAATATCGTGTCCAGAAATCATACTCATAAAGGGAAATACGCAATCTTTACATTCAAAAAGAATAACTTCATGGATTTGTAAATTTATTTTTATGACATATTAAATAAAGTGGTAAAATTGGTAATGTATCAATTTAAACTGGTCTAGTTCTGTTAAAGAATACATATATTAATGTGAAAGGTATGGGACTGAGGATGCGTATCCCTGTGATGATGCCCAAACGCTTTTTCCTCTTTCGGTTATTTTCTCACATTCTTGACCTTGTTAGTCTGTCACGGAAGCATGTAAGTCAATCCTCTGGTCCGGCGGCCGCATGTTGAAAAGATGCAGCTCTGCGTGGAATTTCACCTTGACTTTTTTATGCGCTGTTGAAGAAAGCCATCTCACGTCTCCGCCACTGTGAAGTGGCCCTTGCCCTGGACGTCGCCGCTAATTCACTGTACGTCAGCAGACATGTGCGCTCCATGAGGCTGAGCCCAGCCGCCTCCGCTGCCGTGTCTGGAAATTTTTACCCTAAAGTGCAGAGATTCTTATTTTCTTGATGTGCATACATTTTTGATAGCTCATGCAGTATTAATAATTTCATGTACATGCCAAAATGCTGGCGGTACATTTTTAGCTATTACGAAATGATATTTTACTCCAGTGCTGTTGTGTGCATTTTCCGTCAGCCTGGTGATGGCGCCCACAAATATCAAAGGGCTGTAAACGTGGACGTGCCACTGCCGTCTAGTAGAGATGATTATGTTTTTTTGGGTAAGGGAATGAACTGAGGGAAAGTCATTTCTATCACTCGAGGGTCAGCGGCAACGGAGATGGTCATATTAAATAGCTTCGACCAACCTTCTTGGCCCACGGCCCACGTCAGCATGTCCCGCCCTCTCGGCAGCCGTCCCTGACATCCTGTAAGAATGATGCCGCCGCCCCCCGCAGCATGACCATGCAAGCGGAGACGAGGTGAAAGACCAATGCATCGTTTATTTTAAACATGTTAATGAGGCTGACGGCTCGATGCTCTCTCTTCGACACCGTGTTGGCAAATATAGAGCCTAAAGCTTCCTGGTTACATGGTGCAAGGTCACATGGCTGTGGGCTAAGATGCGAAGCACTTGCAATGTTCTGACTGGAATTAGCACTAGTCATGACAAACTGTCTCCAAGCCAGATGTTATGCTCGCGAAAACCAAAGTCCTTCGAGGGTATAAAGGGCCATTAACACTAGCAGTCCCGAGTGCTCATTAAAAACAATAAGTTTTAAATGTTTATAACGTGAGATGAATGACAAGCTAGCTCTTGGATACGATTTCTTCAGCCACTCTGTTTACGTTGAACGGGAAGTGACCTTGCGTGGTAAATCCGGAAGGGTCGAGCCAACTCCCAGAAAGTTCCTTTGGCATCCTGGGTAATTAAATGTAGTTCCGTCTCGGGGATGATTTACAGCTGCTGATTTAGTGGTCGGTAGAAGTCGGTAGGAGCCACCCTAACCCCCAGGTCAGTGCCTTCACATTTATTCACAGGCCAAAATCTCAGTACTGAAATGCGAGTCACAGGGCGTTAGCGATGTTGCTACTAGCCTGGTTGATGTTGGTTTAATCCCCTGGCTGCGATATACATTTATAATTGTCCGTGGTGTTGACAGAAATAGTAATAGCTTTATAAGCAGTATCTAGCATGAGTGCTATTTAGTGGCATTTTACATTAGTGACATTAGTGCTCACGCTCAGATATCTCCAAGCCCCACAGGGGTCCCAGTCCTCCCGCCAGAGGGTCCAGATACCTTACCTAGGTGAGTGAATCTGCCAGGCAGGAGAAAGGACTGCCCTGGCCCTGACTAAAGCCAACATCACATCAGCGACTCTGTTATTAGAGTAAGCCATCGCCATTACCCTATCTCTCCTGAAGGTTAACGAATCAGCTTATTGTTTACAATAGGCTGCAGCCTAATTCTGCAGAAATCACGATCCCCAGATGGGATAACCGGAGCGGCCTCCCAGTCTGGCCAGTTCAGGAGCCGGACAGTTAGCTAGCTGGGCACTGAATTCTCTGGGGGAGTCATGCATCAACACATGGTGTCCCCTTGGCTCTGCATTAATTGACCTGCGTCACGTTTTTTTCAGCGCTCAGCAGGCCGAATGGAAAACAGTGACTGGGCCCTCGACGGGGGGGGGCACCCAGTCCTCCGGCACGAGACAGCAGACACCCGCATCTGCTTCCTTTATCTTCAGCGGCGTCTTTTAGATGCTTTACGCTGTTATGCAACCTATGGAGTGAGAGTCGTCTGCACGTCCCTGCTCTTGATGTATTACGTGAAACATTCCGAGCTGCAGGCCGGCGAGAAGGGAAGTGACATCACACGCAGATGGCTCTGCCACAGCGCCCGGTTCATTCCGTGGGAGGAGGAGTTCGACGCTGACTGGCAGGGGCACCCCCAAGGATGAATGCCTGAATGTGTTTTTGCTGTATAAATGTGTGTATGCATCAGTTACAATAAAGCTGCCATTTCCGTTGGGATAAATAAATTCAGTAGCTAAAAGTAGCGAAAGTACAGTAACATCTTTTTTAATCTTTAGCAATACTTGCACTGGTGGTTAATACAGGACAATGCAAAATATAAGCACACACACTGTCTGTCTGTCTATCGATCTAATCCAGGATTGCTCAATTCCAGTCCTGGAGGCCCCGAATTCAATTCAGTTTGCAGACGTTGCTACTGAAACACATCTTAATAGGTTGAATAGGTGTGTGTGAGCAGGGAAATTAGCAGACTGTGTGGCAAACGTGCCCTTCAGGACCGGAATTGAACAACCCTGATCTAATCTAATTAAGCATCATGGCGGACATGTCATGTCAGGTCGGCATACTATACCTTGTTTGCGTTAAATTAGTCAAGATGAGAAGCTTCTCCAGGCTGCAGCCTACTGATGGAGCCATCGTTGGCTGGGAAGAGGATATCTCCTGCTGACATTTAACAGCTACGGTCGAGACTTCCCAGTCGAGAACTGGGGGGGGGGGGGGGTTCTGACCTTAGTGTGTGCTCTGAACACAGTGGGTTATGAACTTGGGGGCGTCTCCCGGACAGATATTTATGTGGCCAGATGGTTTTCCTCAAGAGCTCCAGTGTACAGTACAGTTTACATATTCCCTTGTTTTCACTAGAGGAGGCCATGATGGATTTTTTATTGACTCTGCAAATGTTTGATGAGAAAGCAGCGCAGTGTCTGCTGTCCCCCCCAACCCCCACCAGCACTGATGCTCAGAAAACAAAGGCTCCTCCAGTAAATACGCCGTGGGCCCGTCTGCCACACTGCCAGCCCACTTGCCGCTTCTACTGAAAAAAGTAGGGCCCATGATCTGGAGCAGGCACCGAGCCTGCTGATCCCAGTAGTTGTTTTCTCTGGTGAGCCCCCCCCCCCCCCAAGTAAAGCTGAGTTGCGTGGGCCCGGCAGCGCCCACCGAGTCCCCTCAGCTTCAGCGGTCCAGGGTTATCGTCTGTGTCGCCTGACAGCAGATTTGCAAGAGAGATAAATTGAGATCTTTCCCAGGATCTCATTCTGCTTCTATTTCTATTAAAGGATTTAGCCGCCAGAGACTCCAGCTAGCTCTACTGTTATTATATATGGGACCGGAGCTGAATGGTAGCATTTAGCCGGTGAGCTGGGTGATTTTGTTAACAAGAGAGTCGAGACACGCATACGTAATTGTGCTTCCGCTGCCCGCTTCCCATCAGTCTCTGCCTCGCACGCAAAGCAAACCGGCGACTTTATTTGCGTTGTTCTATCGGTCCGTATTGTTTCCAGTCTTACATGCCTGTTTTCTGTATGTACTCATCCCGACACTGTCTGTTAAATTAGGCGGCACGCCCCTCCCCTCGACTGAACCAGCGGCACAGGTGTCCCACGTGAGGAGACTTTGGGGCTGTTAAGAGTGACATGTTATGATGACGAGAATGCGGGGCCTCTAATCCGTGACCCGCGTTTCCACTTGCTGGTGCCGGCAGTGGGATTTGGGGGGAGGGGTGGTGTATAAAGTGGGTAACAGAACTGCTGCACTGATTTCCATGTGGACCAAAGCAATATGATTAAGCTTAGAGCTGCGCTGATAATATAAGCATGAATTAAAAAATTGCTTAAAAAAAAAAAAAAAAACATATCAGTATAATCATGATAATCATCAGAAGCTGAGACTCCCTGTCCTTTTACAGGCACGAGGGAAATGATGCGAAAGGTTTAAACCCCAGCGAATAACCTTTTGCTGTAAATTGAGGCCGGATATTTAGGGGCAATGTCACAGATAACGGAGAAGCAATAACGGACGACACAATTACAGACCAATTACAGGCCTCTAAAACTCACGCATTTTATTCATTTGCTGCGTATGGGTCAGGTCCATATCCGGCGAAGTGCTTTTTAGCGAAACCTTAATAAGTTTCGGTCTCCATCTAAAAGTGATGGCGGCGTCACCTCTCCGGGCCCTCTTAGAGCTTCAGAGCCGAGAGCCCTCAGGCCGCCGCCGCCGTTAGAACCTTAGGGAAGGAGCTTTGACCTCTGGTTTGCTGCTGCTGCAGAGTAAATGCTTGAGATTTAGCGGTTTCAGGTGCTCATTTTAACTCTGGCCATTTTAGTGTTAATTATTTAGAGGTTCAAACCCGTCCGAGCATTCAGTGTGTGATGGAAGGCATCAGTGGCCGCCACACGGGACTGGGAGAGGCAGTGCCGCTTTTTGAGGGCTCCTATTTGGTTCAGTGAGTTAGGATGCTGAGCCTGTAATCAGTAGGTCGTTGGTTCAATTCTCAGTATCGGCAGAGTGATTTCAACATTGTGCCCCTGAACAAGGCCCTTAACCCCCAAATGCTCCAGTGATTGTCTGACTCTCTTTTCTCTCAAAATGTATACCGATTTGGGTAAAAGCATCCACTAAATAACCTTAATGTACCGTTGCACTGGGTCCATATTCATTAATGTCCTACTGCAGATGGGTGTGTGGCTTTGTGTTCACAGAAGATCTATTAAGTCATTTTTGGAATATCTATATTATGGTTCCCCAGTTCTGGTCCTGGAGGGACAGTTTGCAACACAGTTTGCAGGTTTCCCTGCTTAAACACGCCTGATTCAGCTCACCAGCCAATCGCCAGGTTTAGCAGGTGTGTTTGACCAGGGAAATCTGCAAACCGTGTCACAGACTAGCCCTCCAGGACCGGATCTGGGGAGCCCTGATCTATATGCATAATCCTAGAAAATTTAATATCTTTTAAACGTGACCTTTATCATATTTTGACCATTACAGTGTTCCATATGTTAGACACAGTAAGAGGACCAGGCAGATATGAAAACTTAGAAATGGTTTTACAGCCTTAAAGATAATTAGGGATGATGAAAGAAAAATAATTGGGTAACATTTTATTTACAACTTTTTAGTAATCTATAAACACGGTCATAATACATTACAATGCATTCATAAAGCATTATAAACATGGCTATCAAAATGTTTTTTAGGTATCTATAGTGCATTGTAGATAAGAGCTTCATAAAGCATTCATAATGCATAATAAACATAGCTATAATGTGTTATGCCTTTTAGATAATGCATTATGTTTATAAATTACAAAAACATGGCCTTAAGTAAAATGTTACCAGTGATTGAAAGCACTTGTGCTCATGTGTTTGTCCTGGGTTACCAATCTGTTAGATATCGGCTTGAATGTGATAATGACCACCGAGTGCCCGTACAGACAAAGTCTAGGCAAGGTCCCGATCAACTCTCATTTAAAATCAGACTCCAGCCTGTGTGATTGGAAAAGACTCTGGCCTATGACCTCTTTGACCTCAGACAATTGCCTTCATTCCTCCCCCGTGCTTTATAAAAAAGCCGGCCGATTCAATTTGATTTCTCCTGGATAGTTTGTAGTACTACTTAAGGTCGATATCGACCTGATGATTTTTATTTCTTGATTACTTTTTCTCAGTCAGTGTCATTTCTTTTTAAACTGCGCTTTTATTAAGAATCTCATCAGTCTCTTTTCGTGTCTGCACTATTGTAAATAAAACAGTCCCTACAAACAGTTCGCGTTGTATTTATGTTTAAATCGCAGGTCGTTTATACTATGGGATGCATTATCAGTTTCCCACCTGGTTTATTATGACTGCAGGGGGAAAAAAAATCACCTTCTCATCTTAATCATTCCCTTAGATATTAAACCGCAGAGGCAGCTCAGCGCTGTGCTGGATAGGGATTTACAGGAGGATCTGCGTCTTCCTGCCTCCGCGTTCAGAACTTGGGATTTTTACAGATTAAATTATCATAGCCATCGTGCAGAAACGTTCCACAGAACCGTTGCACGGATAAAGCTGTCAGTAGCAGCTCAAGTCAAGACTAGCGTAGTACTACGCTGCTCACCGGGCTCCTGCCTTATAACTCGGACGGGTAGAAATTACTGTGTTTGTCGAGTATGAATGAGTTTATTTGTTCCTGATGTCAACAGTGGGAAGTACTGGGCAGGAGTAAATTGTCTTTCCCCTGCAATAAGTCAGACTGAAGGTAATGGTTTGAGCAGTCAGTAAATAAAATTATTTACCTTTAAAAATGTTTCGAAATGGACGAAGAAGCTGTGACTAGACTAATAGAGAATTAATGTTCGGTCAAACTACTGCGGTGTTGAGACAAACTTACTATACTTAATTTTTGCACTATAGTATTTACTAAAGCCTTCCATGCACTGACATGTGACAGCAATATTCTCTGGTGTGAATTTGGTGTGAAGATAATTTCCTCCAATATCTGTTAACTTGGTGCTGTCATTGGTTTAGATTTATTATGCTCTGATGCAGAGGGGGCACTAAAGATTTTGGGCCCCATGAAAGCATATTATATCGGGCCCCCAACCCAGATCAACTGGATCTCGCTCAGGGGCCCTTGGAATTACCACTGTTTTACGGCACCCCTGCTCTGATGAGCGACAAGAAGAAAATTCTGATTTTTTAAAATTTGTAATATTGCAGATGGTATAGTAAAGTTATCTTAGATGATATGTTGTCAATACTCTATCCTTGTCATGGGTGTAACATGAGCCTCCGTGTAGTACAAGTCACATGATGTGCACAAGTGACCTCAAAGCCCAACCACCTGCCCATAATTCCATGCTGGAGGTCAGCTTGTCTCGCCGACACAACCTCTGACATCTCGCTCACCCCACGTTTGAAGTGCCGAGGCGCAAAAGGTTTGTTTCCTGCTTTGGACGGCCTTGGTGTGGGAAAGTGCACGTTTCACCCTGGACTTCAGGAATGGGTCAAATCCTTGCCGAATTTGCCTGGGGCTGTTTTCTCCAAAAATCCCAGGAAGGCAAAAGAAATGCAGCGTGCTGTTTGACCCTCTGGGGCTCCTGTCCTGAAGGTCAACATATGAAAGTGTGTCTATGTGTGTAATGCGTGCTATAATATTTTATTTTGTGTCCCGAAACTGCCTGGAGGCATGTCAATTAGGCTGCTGCACTACAGGGCAGATGTGAGCCTCACCTGTCTGGCATAACATATTTAATAAAAAAAACAGGAACCTTAGCCTTCCTCCCCATTACTGCAAGATTTTATTAAGCCACGTCTTCTATCCAAGGCAATTATCACTTGAGGATGAAAAACAGAACTGAACTGTGATCTTGTGTCTTAAACACACATTTACTTGTCAAATTCAACAAATAAAAGTACCAATTAAAAGTAACATCAAATTTTAAAGTACAGTAATATCTTTTTATCTTTACCAATACTTACACTGGTGGTTAATTATACAGGAAATACAAAATATAAACTATCTATCTATCTGTCTATCTATCTATCTATCTACACACACACATACTTCTTTTACCTGTATGTTGTAATAATCCATTGTTATTGAGTCACATGTTTTTTTACCTTCCAAAAACGTCTCTGATTTTTT
>JABFEA020000116.1:1224703-1237259 GCA_019775915.2 Cyphomyrus plagiostoma
GGGCATGCTAACAATACAGAAAGTTAAAGGTGACCATGCTTGCTCAGATTGAGGACTTGTCCAAAGTCCAACAATGGGTGATATTATATATTTTCAGTGATGATTTAAATGCCAGAAAATAGTCACGGCTTGTCGATTTAAATAGACCATGGACATTTCAGAAGTGTTGGATATTACTAGCGTCTTGATCAGAGGTTGAACCCAGCAGACCAATATATAAAAATTTTAAGCATCATAAACACGATGATTATATAATGTTATGCTACAACTTATAAAACCACTTAAACCACTTATACTTCGCAATGTGTCTGTTTTAGCCGCCATTTTGAACTAATACCGACTCTAAATGTCTTGTTATGTGTTTACTACAGGAATTCATTCAAAAGAGGGCTGTCATAACAGGTATACTAGCTATTTTTTGAATTTAGTAAATTAAAAGACCGCTAAAGAGTATTTTATTTAAGATTACTGCAGCACGACTCACACGGAGGGGCAGGTGCGAGGACAGGGCTGCAACGCTGCGGATGTAATTCAGATCTCATTACCTCCCCTGGATGTTTGGAACTACATGACCTTCGGAAAATGTGGAGTAAGCTTGAGGTGCCAAGCATGAAATCCCATAAAAAGGGAGAAGGACAAGAAAAAAAGACAGCAGAAGTTAACTGTTTATCAGTTAGATGCCATCATTCTTGCGGTTAGCCTAGCATGCTAGTTGCTAATGCTAACACCCGCGTGGTGACACTTGGTATGGGCTGCGTGGTGATTGGTCTAATGCAAAGCTCGAGGTTAAAAGCTCAAAACATGTGACAGTGTCACCTGCTTTGTTGGGATGGCTTCGGCAGATGACTGTCTTCATGTTATAGCTTGCTATGAAAATGCTAATTAGCGATGTAGACGGCCTTCTAGGCTATGTGAATGTTAACAAACAATATCGACGAGTGTTTCATGTTCATGTGGGTGAAATGAAGCCGCCTGCAAGAAGAATTTAAACACCAAATGTTCTGGCAGTACTTTGCCGTGATTTCTTTTTCAAAGATGGGCTTCTACCAGAAGCAGTCTGTCAACCTTTCAGTCGTGACAGAAGGTCAGACTAACAATGCAAGTTTTACAGGCCCTGAGAAAAATGAAACACTAAAAAAAACCATGTGATATCTCCTGACATCTATGGAATATGAATTGACAGTGATGCACATCTGCAGGGGTTATTGTTATTGCAGGTAATAGGAGTTTCTGACGTCTGAGATATTAGGGAAGGGCCTTTAGTCATTAGGGGCGATTCTCTGTTCATATCTGACTCTTTTTGTTCCCAGAAGGTCTATTAAACTTCCATCCTGAGGAATTCACATAAGTGTACCCAAAAGAGCCATGCGTTTAGAATTCTGTTGAGGTATGGTAGCTGTGGCAATTTAGAGACATTTAACACATTCATCGTAAGTGATGTGTAAAACACATATTCCCAAGGACAGCTACCAAAACTCTACAGCCCTTCAGAAACCGGAGATCCCAGATGCTCAGTTCAGAGGTGGGATGCCATCTATGGATGCCGTGGCGCTTCATGTTACACACTAGTCCCCAGCTACCCCCGATATGCAGACTGACAAGTGTGTTTGCGGGCACTCTGGAGAATAAGAGAATGAATTTAAACTTCAAGGCAAAGCGAGTCGAGGTCTGATATACCAGGGTGCCTGGCACAATGCAACAAATGTTTCTGGTTAAAGGAAGTGGGTGAGCTCCAGTGAATATAGAATAAAACAGATTGACTTTTTTGGCTGATTTAACCCATCTGCATGATATTATACTAAATGTGCTCTTGCGTTACATAACAGTAGTGATACCAAAGACCAGTAGGCAGTGGTGTAGGAGAGAGTTTGATTTTGGAGGTACGGTTTAGTCTGATTTAAATGCAAAGTTCTTAGTGAGGGCGGGGTGAATGCATCGAAAACAGATACCCTACCCCAATTCCTGGGCCCCTTCTAGTAGGATATGTATTTGGTAAGCAAAAATGACTCATTTACAACAACAATTAAATCAATAAGATTTTCATCGGTGTACCGACACACAGGCTGACTGTTTATTTCACAGATTGTAGCGTGGGCATGGTGGATTTGGCGCATTATCTGAATGTATGATGTTCTGTTATGTTAAAAGGGGACAGCATTTTTTCGGTAACCAAGAAGAGAAGGTACTGAGTTCAGGAGGGAGGATTAGAGGAAGCCATAACTGCATTAGCTGTCCATCATCCGGAAACATCAAAAGACCAGCAGAGGGCCGCCTGTTCGGTAGCCCGGCATCAGGCGGATTCGGACCCGTTGGCGTTTGATCTGCCGGTGAGAAGCAGGTATGATCCCGGCTCTCACCCGCATGGTGTTACCTTGGCAAGGCCTGTAGTCTTAGCTGGAGGGAGGGAGAGGTGAGCGCATTCGGTGCGGCCTTCTGTCAGCGTCTACTCCCGCCTCTCCGGATGTGAGTCCGGAGGCACGCCAGGGAGCGTGGCACGCCTGGTTTGTATGCTGTTCAGCTGTGAATGCCGATTTTATTGATTTTGTCACGTTTCTCGCAGGATGCAGAGGTCCTTCGTGCCCCTGTCACTAGTGCACACCTCACAGACAAGCCGAAAGTTCTCATTTGGCATTAATACATGGAAGTTGGTTTCCTGTGTCCTCTGTCAGTAGGTGCAACTTCATCCCTATTACCATTTGATGTATATGTAATGGAAGAGCTTCTTCCCACGTGCCATCCGGACCCCTAACCAGGGCAATACCTAGGACTGGACTTGGCCGCTAAACCCCCCCCCCATTACACATCTATTTATTACTTATGGAACTACCTCTGTTCGGTGCTACACTGCTTTATGATTTGCACATACTACTATAACTGCACATTTGTACTTTATGACTTTTATCTGTACCCCCCCTCCCGTAACCTATGTGGTGTAATTTTCTTTTTTAGTCTCACCCGGTAACCCTGCGACATTTGTATCCCACTGTTGTGTTTTATGTCACGCAGTGTCAAAAAATAACATTTCACTGCAAGCCATACAATACATGATTGGCAGGCGCCAAATAAAATTTGAATTTAAACAAAATTTGAATTTGATTACTTTTATCTTTCATCCTACAGACCAATGTGATATATGTGATACATTACTGGTTGACGCCACAAATTCCTCAAAATGTCGTACAAATAACTTTCGGCTTCTTTAAACTGCTGGGGTCCTCTACGAATTGTTTTGCATTAGAGTACGCTCAGGAATATTCGCTATAATTAGGCGGCACTAGACGGTGAATAAACAATGCTCAGCCTGGAGGAGAAGGCTTTCCATGGCTACCAGCTTAGCTGCAGAGCCTTGTGTTTCCCCTGAGGAACTGAATAGGTGAAATAAACAGTGACATTTACAGATAGAAATGAGGACAGATATTCAAATAGATTAAGTTCTCCTTTTGTTGGTTGATAATACTAATTGTTAGCCCCTCACTTCTCCATTAGGGAGAGGGAATCAATGAAAAGAGGTAGTAGCTTAGCCATACGGCAGCTAAGGTATAGGATGAGAGAGCATTTTATTCTGCTACCTTTGCATTACTGTAGTATCAGAACTCATGTAGTGTATGCTGATTCATATGTTAAAACGTTATTTCCTCTGGATTTTATGGTATCCAGTGGCAGATTTTACGCTATAAAAAGCTCCATTTTATATCCTAAAAGTCAGATGAATAAAAAATTCTTCAAATAGCTATATTTCCACTGCACCCATGTAAGGACTGTAGTATCCTATAGATATTATTGTTAGCCTAGTACACTGACCGCTAATGCTTACATGCACAAACAACAAGATATCTGCATCGACATAGATATGTCGCTATCTTTTTGTTCTTCTGGTGGTCTGTTAATTCATCATGAGTGTCCTGCAATCCACAGAAGCTTGTTAGCATGTGAGACTTTGCAAGTCTATTTCTTAAAACAAATGGAAGCACAAAACCTCACACCACACAAAGGAATTACATCAGGTATGTTCTCCAAGAAGAATCCAAAGGCACCCAGGTATCTGAGAATAGCTAGACTTGGGTATTAAGGAATACACCCTATATACAATATAATGTCTTAAGTTACACTTAAATAATTACAGTGATGATTTTGACTAGCCATCCCCCAGATAAAGCGTAATCTTACTTACAATGAAGTAAGGTACCAAAATGCTATTAATGACACATTATAATTCTAATTTCTGTACGATCACTGGGGCTTATGGACGAGAAGAGAGGGAACCCTGTTGAGTTCCCTGCAGGGCTACCGGACTCGTGCTACCATCTGCCAAAATATGTGGAGGCATGCGTGGATCCGGCGAGATTAGCCGTACGCTCCTGTTTCCGTGGCACTGGCCGGGGTATCTTAGCAACAGTATCGCTCCAGATTTTTAGCTCGTTCCGTGGCGCTGCGTGTAATATCTGCGACATAATCTGTCTTTTAATTTTCTTGGGATCGCCGTTATATTACAGATACATGTGTTCAATTATAGATCTTTATTTAATAAGGAGAGCGCGCGAGTCGAAGATTTGTTCTGTGTCAGGAGTGGACAGCTTTGCAATGCAACTGCGCTCCGGTGCAGCTTTGTCTCGGAGTTAGATTGACAGAAGTCCCGCCGCCGCTGATTAAGCTTAGTTATGGAGTTCATATCTTTGAACTTAGGAAATCAGAAACGCCGGCGGGATTCTTAATAACCGCGGTGGCGCTCGGAAGTCAAATAGGATGCAAATGACTCGTACAATCGAAATGTCATCACGAGCATGTCAGGCTGCTGAGACGCTTTTGGAATAAGTCATTTGGAGTAATATCATTGATTCCGAATGCGATTAATCCTCCGTCATTTTATATTGCCTTTGAGGTTACTGGACCCACAAGAAGGATAAGGCCAGAACATATCTGACTATGTGTCTGTGGACCTCCCCATTTTTTCCCCTCATGTTTCTTCTTTTGTGACTCTAAATTGTCACAAAAATGTCTTAATATGTGACTATGCTGAAGTGACAGCCCAACTAGCAAGTCCCTTGCCCTTATATGTAGACAGCTGGTCCCTAATGGCACATGGTACGTCCTCTGTTTCAGAAATTAAATTATGAATTATTATTATACTTTTATTGACATTTAAAACACGTATTCTGTCTTTGGAAAAAGATGGTAAAATGTATTATGTTCTTGTCACCTATTTTTTTTTAGTCACCAGGAACCAGTCAAATATACAAATTTATGTTTGTGTGTATATATGCATATATATGTATGTACTCTCACAATACACACATACTCAAGTATTTTAAATACATGTTTTTAATATAATAATTTTCATTTTTCCACAGCCAAGCACATAGCTTTTCCCACAGGCTGGGGAGGGGGGGGGCTCCTTCAGCGCAAACACCACCAATATACACCCCAGCCGAGCAGCCCGGCGTCTCTCCCTGATTTTTCCGGTTCCGACGGCTCACAGACGTCAGCTCGTCACAGGGAAGCCATAGCCCTCCGGAAAATTACCCCGTCCTTCAGTTTACTGGGCAAATCAAAGCAGCCTCCACCGTCACTAATGGCCGCTAGCTCTGCGGCGATCGCATATAAAAGGCAGTCGCCTGCATCCTGGGTTCCATCTCCCGCTGCAGCCCCTACCGTTTTCCGCGAGCGATGAAAACAGATGGCCGCAATCATTAAGTCGTTTGCGTCTGGCGGCGGCTCTCCGGAGTACTCGTTCCACGTAATTTGTTATGGGAGGCTGAGTAATTGGACGACACTGTCGGCTGCCGCGGTAATCGGCGGCTCCAGTCCCTGTGGATCCCGCCAGCAACACAGCCTTAAGGTCACCGCGGCACGGCGGAAAAATAAACCGGGCTTGGCGTGGTGACACCAGCCCGCGGATTTCAGCACGGCCCTGTGTGGTTTGGAGGCCAACAGAGATCGGCATGCTTCGCCGGTGCCATGTTCCTACTGTGGGACGCGGTAAACGGGAGGCGGAGTCGGTCGGCGAGGGCACCGTATGGACCTACGAGAGGACAGTTCATGGCGCTGGTGATAGCTGGACAGCGAGGGGGTGTCAGACATGATGTGAATTCCTCACATATTCATGCAAAACCATCCTTCTCGGCGTTGATATGGTCATCAATTCCAATCCACAGGCTCTGCTCTTCAGGCAAGATTGTTTTAAAGGTCGATTTTAAGACCCCTCCCATCTATGTTCCCCTGAATTGCCTCCCCCATGGGGACCGTATTGTTTGCCTCTGGTGCGGCCCTACGGCCGGGCCCTTAATTTATAAGTGCGATAAAATGCTTTGCTGAGTTGTGCTGTGCTTTAGCAGCCGCTCTTGGGGACAGTCAGAGGCGACGGGTACGCTCCATGTCATCATGTCGATACAGTGGCGCTCAGGTACAAGATGACATAAGGCTCTATTACAGTCGTAAAATGAAGGAAGACGCTATAAACTAAATCGGTATAAAACTAGATTAATGGGAATATATCGATTAATGAGGAGGCAATATATGTGTCCATATATCCGTCTGTCTGTGAATGAGTATCGAGACTTTGGAGCTATCATGCCCAGCAGTAAATTCACGGCAGTAATCTTTGACAATAACCAGATCGAAGGGGTCTTATTTTGGGCATATTATGAGAACGCGCAGTGCATTAGAGAGGACCACAATGCGTGGAAAGCTTCAAGATAAAAGAGAAGGAGGACAACCAGTAACAAAGTGGATGGAGTCAATCAACAGAACAATGAACATGCCATTAGAAACCAGAGAGAAGACGGAATGTTCTGGAGTAATAACACTTATATGGTTGGCAGGAGATGGCAACTGTTATGTCCGCCTGACCCTCTTGTCTGCTCCCTCACCTGGCCCTGATACGCCTGTTACTTGTTGCCACTCATTAGTCTTTGTATTTAAGTACCTGTTTATCTCATCAGCTCTAGTCCGATCATTGAAGTCAGTCCCCTTTGTCTGTGTCCTTCCTGATCCTCATCTACCTGTTTTGACCCCTACGGTTCTGCTTATTTCCCGGTTCTGATCAGTAAATCCCACTTTTGTTCACTTAAACCGTGCCCCCAAATTCTTTGTCCTGCAAGTCACAACAGCATGAACTTGACCACAACTATTAATAATATTCTCTGACAGTTTTATTATATTAAATATATAATTATCTAGGTTCATTACAGATACATATTGGTAGATTGATATTTGAGATCTTATCCAATTCTTCTTTATAAAGGGCAAATATATTTTTTTATCAGGAATTTACTGTATTATAAATGTATATAATTTATCATTTTTCTGTGCCCCTATAATTAACGGCAGAAATGAGTGTAATTTATGTTGGGATTAGACCTATTCAGGAGACATTACATTCTTTAAACCCTGTGTAATATAATTTAATCTGACTTCATGCTGCATACTTAAACTGGTATTATTATTGCTAACATGCTGTCATCTGGGATTTTTGTCACGGGCATGTGCAAATAAGAATATGTCACATAATGTATGGACCATTAAGGCTTATGTAAAACAAATGTAGAAATAATATGAATTCATTTTTAGATGGAAGTTTTGCTGGATCCCAACATTCCATTATAACAAACCAAAATATTTTTATATATTGGTATAACAGCTGAACAAAGTGTAAGGCTGTAAACATAAAATAAGATCAATCGTTTTCTTCAATAATAATGGCAGCAAAAATCATGGTCCATGTTTTTGCTACCTCCCAACCCCCTACCAGACAGTCCACAATTTTGCTCCCTCCCAGCTTTTGGGAGGAGCAAAAATGTGGATAATTTGGAGGTCCCCGAGGACTGGACTGGGAAACACTGCTGTACGACATAATTGCATTTGACTTCTTGAAGTCCACGAAGGAAATGCGGTGCTCTTGTCGCCAACATCAACTCTTGGAAAATCATAATTCATGTGCCATGGACACTTGCCATAGCCGAGTGCTCACTCAATGCGGTGCACCGCAGCTGCCTTGAACGCAGGTTTTACACGTCTGGTGCACATACTGAGTCGTGTTCCATTCACAGTCTGTGTGGTTCTTAGCTTCAGGTGGTAAATATATGAGCATTCACATATGAAGGAAGCTGAGACTGACTGGGGGGTCCTTTAAATGCCACTGATGTTCTGAAGGTGGATGTGTTTGTCTGGGACTCTGCATGTCAAGGTGTTTGTCTTTCTAGGCAGAGGTTTTCATTGTAAATGTACAATGACAATAATGATTCTATTCTATTCTATTCAAAGGTAAATTATGAGTGAATGTCCTTGCAAAGATAGGTCCTTTAAATACACTGTGGAAGGGTCCCCAAAAGCACAAACATAGATATTTTAAAGGCCTTCATCAGTTTTTCAGTTTATTAATCATTAATCGAGATGAGCAATCATGAGTAAACAGGTGGGTCTTCGACACCCCTCAAAGAGACTAGTGGGTGATATCTCTCATTTAGTTTGTATGTCTTTTTATATATTTTGTAGCACAAGCTACGGTGCACAACAAAGTATATTTCATCTGTAATTTTGTAATATTCTATATATTTTTTTACTCTTTTGGACGCCTGGTCAGTTTGTCAGAATTGATTACTTAAGGTCACTCCTCATGACCACATTGTGGCCAGCAACCAGACCGGTGAGGGTTAAAAAAATTAACCGCGAGTCACATTGGCAAGTCAGATATTCCTCAGGCTGTGCTCGAAACCTCATCCAGTGCTAGCTGGTGGCTCAGAGACAGAGGTGCATTCGACAGAACTCCTCTCTGACAGCTTTATCATTTTAGAAGGGCAGATGAAGGATCGGTCCCTCGCATCCGTTCACACACATTCGACATGTGGCGATATTTTGAACATAAACCTTAATGCCTTTTACAGAACCGACATGGTAACCGGGAACACATTTGCATCCATTCCTGCCTCACTCAGACTACATATTTTATTTGGCAGAGCCTAGATGCCATGGAGAGCAGGCAAACAGAACGGAGAAATTAATTGGAGAAGTTTCTAGATATGTCCCGCAGTGCGACTGGTTAGCCGAACACGACTGTATTATGTTTCAAAGAACTTCCTGACTGAGGAGAAATCTACAACGATGTTTGTAAACTACAGCAGGATAACTTAGCAGTTAAACAGTTCTCTTTTATCTGTGTTTTTTTCAGGACAAGAAAATCTCTGGGTTTCATTTATACAGTGTGTGTGAGTGGGGGGGGGGGGGCACGTCACGGGTTTGTGTGACGCACAGCCTGTGGGGACACATCCACCCCAAGCAGCACATCGAGACTCTCCCTTCACCTCCCAGACCCGATCTGACCCCCGGTACCTTATCGCCGATGGTGGGACCTCATTTCCCCAGAGAGCCATAGAGGTAACGGCTGCCATTTTGTTACTGGGGTTGAACATTCCTCTGGGGCCACTCACCTTGAATCAGACTCCTTCCAGGTAAACAATGTGGCTTCCAGAGCCAACAATGGGCCGGGAGACAGAGACTAAAATAAAATCACAAGTCCTCTCCCTTGAAATAAAGTTTTTCTCTCAACTGATTTTGGGAAGAAAACAGTACATATGCTCCCCAGGTTACGATGGTCCGTGTTATGATATTTAGGTAAATGTTTTTCATTTTCAGTACATTTTTCAATAAATTTCACAAGATATTCAAAATTCTCCTATAAAATAGGCTTTGTGTTAATGATTTTGCCCAACTGTAGGCTAATGTAAGTGTTCTAAGCATGATAACGTATGTTAATGTTTATTTGGTTAGTTGTACTGTATTAAAATGCATTTTCGCCTTACGATATTTTTGCCATTTGATATGTTTATCAGAGACTAACCTCACTGTAACCTGGCGAGAGGCTGTATTTAAAAAGTCACCACTGTGCAGTTACAGGGATGAGCATGGATAAACGTCAGAGGCTGTCAGTCTTACGCTCACACAAACATCAGAGCCACCATTGGAGACTGCCCCTACAGTTAGGACTCGGTCCTCTCACCTTCATCTTTGTCCCCTGGACTTTTGGATTTTAAAGTAACGCAAGGGAAGATGTCCGTTTTTTGGATGAAGTATACAAAAACCGTGATGGTTTAATGGCTTCATAAAGTATACAGCTGTTTAAAGGCTGTTTTTATTCCAGAGGAAAATGGAATCTAATAACTATTTACACTCAGGACCCATTTATCATTAAAATGTTTAAAACCCACACTTAAAATAATGAGACCTTTCAGCACGGAACAACAAAAACAGTAAAAACCACAACTCCTCTACACTGGAGTCGACTGTGGTCTGATTCAGCTCCTCTTTTGTTTAATATTTGGCGGTAATCCTTTAGAGCGCGCATGTTCAAAGGAGGGGCAGCCGTCGCAAACTAAATAAACGCACATGTAATTACTACACAAAGACGATGGGGCGTTAATCATAACGGCAGCATTATGAAGTCGGATGAAGCCAGCAGGGCTGACGGAACGCATGCCTTCAGTGATTTCTCATGCCCGCTAATCCCAGGTGGCGGTTGCAGAGCGTCCGAGGGTTCTCACCGCAGCGACAGCCGAGCGAGGAAACCATGCGGCCGCATTGGTTGCGGGCGCATGCGGGTCAGCGTGTGTTTGTTTTACGCACCAGCCTGAACACTCACTCCAATATTATCTTCACAGAACATGCAGGTGGAAATTGCACTACATGCACAAAACTGATTCTGAGACTTTTCATTGTGTGCTTTTTTTCTGGTATGTTGATTTTAATCCCTTTCCATATTTCTGTTTTCTGTAACTTTATCTAGTACGCTACATGCTGACGCCTGTCCAAGAAAGCACAAGAAACCCCATGGCTGGAGTGCTCATCTAGCACTCGTGCTCTGAGGACAATTCAGCTACATTGCCTCACTCAGCTGCCTGTTTATTGGACTGTTGGTTTAAGCCACACTACCCAGAGCAAGCCGACGCAAACGTGGAACCGCTATGCAAACTCCACACGCGGAACTGAACATGCAGACTTCAATGTGTGAAACTACAGTTGTGAGCACTGAGCTCATCAATGGTGTGTACTAGGGTGGGGCCACTGGGGCACTGGCCTCAGCTGATTGGCTCCCGGAGTGCCCTTTTCCCTGTCACTCACCTATTCAAAACATATCATTGGGTAATGTTAGGATATGCCCCTCTGATATGAATTATGGCCAAGATCTAAAAAATCAAAGAATTGCCCCATCTATCTACAGGTAATGTTGCCATAGATACTCTTTCATTGGACTGCGGGAGGAACCCGGACTACCCAAAGGTAATAGAAAAAGCATGGGGAGAACATGCCAAAGCCACACATAGAACGGAGGTAAGATCCGAACCCTGGAAGTGTGACACAACAAAACAACCCCCTGTGCCACCCCTCAACCCACAAACTCACTCTCCCCGACCACCAGGGTGTCTCTGATTGGATCGTTTCTACCTGCTACTTGACCTTCAGTCTTTTTTTATGACGCTTTGCTCATAAAAGTAAAGATGTGCAAATGTTAAATGTGCCCCAATTTTAATTACCGCTTTGAGCCACAAGGCAAATAGCAGTTCCGATCAATACAGGCCAAACCTGTCGAAATTCCATCACTGATCTGAAGGAGGATCACCGTTCCTCACAGTGGTCACTCCCACCTACTCACTTCCAGAAGCTGGAAAATGACACAAGGCGCTTTTAGTTGGACCCGCCAGACAGAGTAGAGAATCGTGGGTGCGAGACTGTTGCCCGTTGCTGTTGAGATGTTCTGCTCCTGGGTTTCTCTCTGCTCCCCCCCAACCCCCCCAAAACCAGATGTTATTCTGAAAGAAGAATTGAGCATTTTCAGTCAAGAGAGGTAGAAATGTAAGTTCCTTCTCCACCGCATGCTTGCGTAAAAATAGACTAATAGACACACACACATGCAAAAACTCAGAGGCAACACGCATTCAGTCTGCACCGTCACAGATCCAGATGTCGCATTAATTGAGCGCCTTTGACGCATGTGCCATGCGGTACGAAGATCACGATGGACTCAGGATTGAGTGACGATAATTGTACTTAGGTGGCTCTTTTCTTTAATGATATAAATGCAGCCAGGCCAGAGAAACATCTCTCAATGTTAGGAACAAAGCTGTAGAAAGGACCTGAAACAACTGTGCTTGGTTTTGGGTGGTGTATGTGTAAGTGTGTGTGTGTGTGTGTGGGGGGGGGGGGGTAAATTATGGGTTGGCATTAGAAGTGGTTGGAGGCGAAGCTGGGATGAATTGAAAACCAGCTATTAATATCATGAGCTTCATGCAAAGAAAGCAGGTCTGAGAAGATCAGCTGAGAAGTTTCCCAAAGCTTTGCTGGAGGTACAAATGCCCAGTCTAGACATGCAATTAGATTAGCGAGAAGGAGCAAGAAATGAGTGGATTATACAGGCAGGAAAAGAATGATCACTGAGACACTGTGAAATGTCAGTGGAGTTAGAAAGGTGGGGGCCTACGTAGCACCCTTGTACAGTAGAGGAGGGAGTGACGGCGGTGGGAGGTGTGGCAGGAGAGGCCTGACGTTTGAGGCATCGTTGGGGGGGGGG
>JABFEA020000116.1:1278553-1291473 GCA_019775915.2 Cyphomyrus plagiostoma
ATAGATAGATAGATAGATAGATAGATAGATAGATAGATAGATAGATAGATAGATAGATAGATAGATAGATAGATATAATGGCATTTATCTTAACACAATCCACACAGTTAACTGCCTGCACAATATAGTTCTATAGGAAACCAATTGAAAAAAATAGCATTTGACAAAACAATTAAAATGACATACATTTTTTAAACAAATCAAATTGTTATTATACTGAAGAAAATTATATTTATTATTAATACAATAATTTTAATCACAGGACATTAAAGTACATTTTGCGAAATGACTTGCAATAAAACATTGTATTTTCTGCAGAATATACATTTTATTAGCAAATGACTGAGAATGGTAATTATTCTCTCTGGCAAATACAGAGAGCGCCGGAATGTTTTTGAAGAGTTTTACGTTAAATTTCTCTCATGGTAAACCTTCTATATAAGGCCAGGGTGCTATTCTCTCAGGTCCCGGCATTATGGCAGCATGTGCATAACCCATTAGCCAAAATGGCCCCTGGCCCCATCGCTGCATCAGCAACCTTGTTGTCCTCCGGACAGGTTTTCCCCACCGACGGGACCAACCTTGTTGCTAATAGACTTCGGCGCCTGAAATAAATAAATCTTTAGAATCCTCCCCGCAGCTCCAGGGCTGTGACATTTGACAGTCTTTTATGGTGCAGAACGAAACATGTTTGTGAGTTGAAATTCAATTGCGCCGTATTGATTTCTGCCATCAGTCATTATTCCCTGCTGATTGACAGGTGAAAATTGGTTACGTTACGTTTTTCATATGTTATATGGGTTGACATTTGCTTGCCTGCCCCTGTGTCAATATTGTTGTAGAGCTCTCCAGGTTTATGAGATAGCAATAGACACTGACTGTGGCTTTTGTGTGATGTTCCAGTGTTTTTCCTGACATAATTTAAGATATATTAAAAACCGGCAGCATTCTCGCTCTCTGGGTGCTTAATGCCAATATTATTGTCTTCCTCTGGGAGATCATGTATGCCCATAATCGAGCAGCGCTCCTCCTCTCGCACACGCTCATGTTTAGGCATTAGCTAGCTATGACTGTAAAATCGAGTCGGCTCGATTGATTCGTGTCGAGGCTCGCCAGTACCCGCACGCAAGAAATGCAGGCCCGCGTGACCCTCTTTTACGCCGCTGCCGGGGAGGCAGACTGTCACCAGGAGCCGCCGCTTTTGACTGAGTAATCTGTCACATGTAAGTACTGACATTTCCCCGCCCGCAGTTAGAAGGGGGCAGACGTCGGTCCCCATCGGCCATTTTGCGCAGAAACGCCACACCAGCATGTCACTAACGTGATGGAATGTTTCTCTGGCCCCCGCGGCCCTGGGACCGGTCTGTTTGAGGGAATAATTACTTTAAATAAATAGCAACCGCTCCCCCTGGAACGCTGATTTGTCCCAATCCGCCATTTTCTACGCCCATCACTTCACCTTTTACTTTCAACCGTGTCAAACTGCTTAAATAAACACCCGGCACCTTATTTGATTTTCATATCATATTTTGCTGTCACGATCGACTGACTTTGACATGATAATGGCCATACAAGACAATCCTTTAGACGTTTTAATCATTTTGAACAAGGAAATAAAAGGGAACATTCCCTCTGACAGTGTATCACTGCTCTAAGAACATCCAGTTCCATATGATTTGTGATGCAGGCCAGCATCTGGAGGCCTACCGATAACAGGTCCAAAATGAAATCATTGTTTTCTTTTTTTTAATTGAAAAGGATATTAGCGATAGACTGTTAGCGAATGGAAGGCAGTATGAAATTCCAGATAGAGTAGCACAGAGAATGTACTACCTCTGTGCTTTCTTTGGATGGCTCTCTCTGAGAAACCACCACCCAACCATGCGTGTGGCAACCTCGGAGCGTTCACTCCTCCTATCACGATATGCTGAGCGGCCTTTAAAGTCACGTGACCAGACCTGGCTTCCATATAACCCTTGAATGCTCCTCGGTGCGTGTGTGTTCTACCGGGTCGAGATCAAGTTACTGGCCTGGCAACCCAGGTCTTTGGCTTTCGATAGCAAAACTCAGAAAGTGTCGGAAATGTTGGAAATCTGAGCATCAATCAAAAATCGAAAAAAGACTTTCCCTCAGATACAGTGCTTTCACCTGGAGTTATTCACCACGCTGCTTATAAAAAATAAAGTGGCAGTTTTAACAGAGAGCTTTTATCAGGAATGTTGCCCTTTTCCCTTCTTTATTTTGCTAATAAAACTACCTCTAAATATTTTAGCTAACCTTGTGGAATGATGATGTTTATACTGGCAAACAATATAAGATCAAAACATTCCACAGGATCTCCATCTTTAATACTCAGATAGACAACTTATTTATTATTATTATTATTATTATTATTATTATTATTATTATAAAGAAACTCACTTCCCTCACGCATTCGCTCACTGGAATATATTACAAAATATAAAACTGCTCTTAAAATCCATATTTTAAGATGGTATATTGACTCTGAATTGCACTGTTATGACAATTTTATTGTTTTATTATTACATTTATTTAATCTTAATTATTATTTATTTATGCTGTGGTTTGATCTTACTGTTGACTTTACTGCTCATCTTATGTTTGTATGGTGACCTTGAGTGTCATGAAAGGTGCCGTCAAATGAAATGTATTATTATTTATTATTATTATCAATATTAATAATGCATTTGTGCTTTTCACAACCCAGTGAAAAAAACTATAATAATCACTGAATGAAGGCATTCTTATACATTAAGATTTTTCCACCAATTAACTAACCATTAACTAACCATGACCATACTGTGGAGCCCCGAATTTCTGGCCCCCAGCAGCTATGGATGGGAAGCTTCTGGGGGAGACACCATCGGATGGGATCCGAACCAAGGCTGCTCGTTGCCCAGGCTAATTAATCGACTGGCGAGAGTGCTGATTAATGAGGTAAGCAGTAAGAAAGCAACAATCACAGACTCTGAATGAAGAGCCAGAAGCGTTTATAGCTGTCTTTTTCCCTGGCGGATGATCCTGCCTCAGCCACACTCTACTGTAGTGGGTCGTGGGAACCAAAGTGGATTATCAGTACACGTAATATTCAAGAGCTCCTCTCTGTGCCACTGTTCTTCATATGGTAATAGGACAGCAGGCAAAGATCTACCAAGTCAGGGTTTATTGAGAGCTGGAGACCGTAGCTGAGTAGCTAGAAATGGCTGAAGGTTACTGGCGACTAACAAAACAAATTGCATTCAGTGGTGAGCTACTGGAGCAATGTTGGAATCAACATTATATCCATAAAATCATGCAATCACGATCTTCCATAAGCGACCAGGACCATATCCCACCTAAACAGTAAAAACAATTTCATGGATTTTAAATAAATAAACAAATAAACACTATAATATGGATGAGAGAAAATTAATGCAATAAAACAGGCATGAATTAAAGGCACAGAGGTGTGCAGCCATCTGGGACAGGCGTCTAGAGAGAAGCCCGAATCCCATACGTTGTTTCCCATGACACAGAGCAGTAAGTCTGCATGGTGCTGTACGATCTGTATATAAGCCTTTTTAAAAGGGAGTCACGTCTTATACACACTAAGATATCACCATTGTCTATAGTCTGGCCCATTGAAGCAGTCCATGTACTTTCTATACTTTTTTTCAAGGAGGAATGTGGTTTATATATAAATTAGCTTTATGATTTGTGACTCCAGGTAAACTAATCACTTTTGTATGTTCTGGTTATTTCGTGTATTGCATGGAAATTTTGGACAAACCCCCCCCCCCAAAAAAAAACAAAAAAAAAAAACACAGACAGACTGAGGCTCACCTTCCTTTATAAGAGAGAAATAGAATGAGAGATTTATATGTTTTCAACATCACTGTGGCATCAACAATACATGATGCAAAGCTTAAAAAACTGTCAAAAACATCACTATCAGGACAAAATATTCAAAAGCTATTTCCTTATAAAATGCCCTTCCTTGTAAAGCTGTTCCAATAACACTCCACTTACAATGTCATTTATTTTGAATGAGAAACTGGAGGAAATTAACTCAGTATTTTAACATGACAAGTTATGTGTTAATAAATGTTACAGAAGTGTAAGCAGGAATGGAAACCCTTTCAGATGGTTTCAAATTATGTGGGGGGCAACACTTACATTATTCCATTAAGGTCGAATCATAAGCAGAAAATATATAAGAGTTTGTTAAAATGCAAATTGGGTGTTCTTTTGCCTGTCAGTATGCAGTAATTATATTAACCTTTGAGCTGAGGAGAAAAAAAAAAAGACACGCTTAACCACAGATGGTCTTTCCAGTCTCAGTTGACTTTGCCTGCCCTCTTTTGGGCATCAACGATAAATACAGTATGTTTCATTTTCCATACTTTCAAACGAAAGCACCAGTGGTGGTAAGTAAAGCCATCACCCGTGACAGGAACACAGCCAACAGACGAACCCCATGTCAACACAGCCAACAGACGAACCCCATGTCAACACAGCCAGAGCCTGGGGACTCTTCCGATCAATAGGTGTCCTTTGCAAATGTCTCCCTGATCTTTACGTGCCTTTTCTACATAAAACAATCTTATTATTTGACTCAACCCTACATGATATGACATTGTCAGGTTTGGCTAATAGTGTTTAACAAGTCCAGAAGGACATTGTCATAGGCAGCAGTTGTCGGAGGAAAATGATGTCTGAACAAACGTCCACAGACACTACACACATTGTCCACCTCTCTGTGTCTCTAAGACTTTCCACAGGCGTGCATTGGATGCGTTACTTTTCTGTGCACGCTGACCCTTGAATGAAGAGAGTCTGTCCACAGGCCTCACCTGGCCAACGCCCTGTCCAGGTGGAGAAACATCTAGAGGGATTCGGCGTTCTCCTACGTCTGGCTTGCAGTTGACAGCAGATGGCATGTCAGACCGTAAGGGAGTGTCATGTGACACTGCAATAAGGGTCTGGCAGTCATGTGACACTGCAATAAGTGTCTGGCAGAAGGACATGTCTCGTCTCCTGGGCCGATGAGGCTGGGCTGAGCCGGTTCCAGGAAGGCTGTTCTATGAAAGATTTATGCGAGTCTGGGTTCTTCAGGCCAAAAACCTCAGTGTGGTGAGAAAGCATGGCTTTCAGGACCAGGCAAAATGGAGAGGATGGTATCCCTGGTAATCCGAGGATTAAGCCCTGATCTTCCTAATGGCTGTGAGTTCGCCGGCACATGTGACTAACGCTTGCTAGCCCACCTCTGTTTGCTAAAGTGTCTGTCAGCGAGTTAGATGTTTGCCCCGAGAGGAGGTGCTTGTCAACAAAAGGCCATGTATTACTTCATTTTTGTAAGCTGCATTTACCTTAGTGATAGCATGAAATCGACAGACTTTGAACGTTTCAGATTTTCAATAGCTAGACAAGGCATATAGAGAACAGAAGTCTGGCATTCAGTGATTTTTAAAATAATAATGAACGATGATATTGGATATCGACGGTACTCCTTGTACACATTTTAAAAACATCTAGAGATAGTCATTACAAAATACAATCAGTCTTGTGAGGATTTACTAGATTCAGACATATGTTCATGCTCATCTTCAGTCTGGGAGAGAGTAATTAAAGCAGTGTGTTCTTAGCCAGTGACGTAAACATTTGCGAGTAGAACACAGAATGTCGTTAACAGTGACTTTGATCCGCTTGATTCATGAAACATATACACCTAAATGTATTTTTTTTATGCCTCACTAGAGTTGATTATTAATCTCTCATAACTGGCGTTATTAATCACCAACGCAACTGCCATCTTACATCTAGACCGAATGACTGTGTTTAAATGTGAAGCAGTCTATGAAACAGTGTTAAGTGAAACGCAGTGAAACATTCATCATGATGTTCCAAGAATTAACATGTTACTTTTATGGGAAACACATGAGTTGCAGTGAAAGTACATTTTCTGTGTGGTGTATAAAACTACAGGTCCACAGGACACTTGGAAGGAAGGTCCTTTACTGAACGCTTCATTTGGTGGCTGAACAGAGCATTTTGCTTTGAAGACATGTTGGCTCAGCATTTGAAATGCTGGAAAAGCAACATGGCATCACCAGGAAATGCCCACAAGCATGAGTGGCACTCGTCACAGCACCGTGGAAGGTGAGCAGGCCCCTGCTCTGGATTGCCCAATGCAGAGAGGGGCTGGTTTTTAGCAAATGGGAACTTGCAATACATGAGATCAATAGGCAGCAGACTGCAAGTCAAACCACAAAGCGGTCAAACCTACATTATGCATTGATCAACTGCGGAATGTTCCACGTTGTTCCTTTGGTGAGGAAAGTGTTCACATTTCTGTTTTCATCTAGGGAACTGCCCGCACGGAAGCGTGTTCCCTGCTTAATTTCTTAATTTCAAAAGGCCAAATTAGCCTGCACAGTGAATTTGTAAACATCCACGACAGAAATAATTTATGGATAATAATTACATTTGCTTAATTGGTTTGCATTAGGTTTCTCTAAAACGCAAACACCTATGCCATATCAATTTTATTACAAACCTCGACAAATATTGTAGTTTGCTTTCTCTATCCGTTATCCGTTTGGGTCTTGTTTGTGCTTTGTCTGATTAATTATATTCTTTCCGTTTCAAAGAGTAGATTTTCTCGTCAGCTCACGCTACACCAAGAAAATGCTGATCTTTAAATACCTTGATACATTTTTCAGGAGATCGGCTTTAGAACAAGATTGGAGTGGCCCAAAAATACATTTAAAATAAATTAAACTTGGGATAATTACAATAAAAAAGATTAACATATCATTAAATGCATTGACTGGCAGGAAAGGATAGAGGTACTAAGTAGACAGCAAGATGTAGCTGTATTCACCTCCTTCTACAGCTTTTGTTTTGTTGTTGATATTTGTTTGTTGTTGTTGTTTTGTTGGTTGTTGTTATCGTTCTGTCTTGGTTTCTGCATTCCTGCACACACCGACACCTCTGTCAGTCTCCAGACGGTAAAACACAGCGTGGGATGTAGCGCAGGGTGGGCTGTCTGCCGTTGCTCTGAATGCAAGCCGATGCCAGGAAAATAGCTGCAATACCTGCGGAACTTTCCACCCCGTTGCCATGGTTTCCGCAGTACTTTTTTTTTTTACAATCTTCATTGTCAGTGTTTGCAATTTTTGTCATCTCTTTCACTTAATTCTACTAAACATGTGCACACGATTCATTTAACACATTATTATTGAAATAAAAAAAAAATCTTCCAGTAATCTGTGCAATGCTTTTTTTAAATTCGATATTTGATACAGCTAAGTAAGATTGCGTGTTTGTGTGTCTGTGCCTGATAATGGCTGTTATCGTCTATCAAACATGGCTGCCAGGGTGATGGGAGATGTGATGACAAGCCATACAATTAGCCAAGCCGCTGTGAAATTACTACCCAGAATCTGTGGCCCCTGTTTCTCATTCATGGGCTGTCGTCGGCTGGCCTGGTTGGGTGTTGTCTCTTGATATTGTAAAGTAAATATTTCCATGGGAAAGAAATCTCTTTTTAAGTATACAGTGTGCGTATGTGTGTGCATGTGCGCACGTGTGTGTGTGTGTGTGTGTGTGTGTGTGTGTGTGTATGCATGTGTGTCTGTTTGCTTTCCTCGGACTAAACTTGAGAGAGGACAGCCTCTGACCATGACTCAGAAAACATATCCATTCCATAACAGCCTTGTATGTTTAAACCAGGCTTCCTCAACTCCTCCTGCCCTCCTCTTTTACATTTTACACCAAGCCGTCAAAACCTTAAGATCAGGCAGATATTTGACCAATCAAAAGCATGAACACAGTACAATCGACACATTATACAATATTCGTGGAATTCTTCATTACCATACTGTATATATATATGTTTCGGTTAATTAACCCTGTGTATTACATGGTGCTGCATGGGTCTTGAAAAGGAGTTGAAACTACATGAGATTCAAATATTTTCATGTAATTTTGACTTAATTTAGGACTTTTCTAAATTTGCCCTTTTCGAAGAAGCAGTCGAGATTAATCATTGAGCTCCCAGAATGCTTAAACCTTAGGGCATTGGGCTGCAGCTGATTTTTTTTGTTTGTTTGTTTTTTTTTGTGGGGGAGTGGGGGTGACACATCCTGAACCGTCTGGGCAGACGCAAGACCTTAGCCCGGGAACGATGCACAGGGGAAGTGCATTCCTAATAGCATTTGGGATACTAACATGCTAACGCTAAATGAACCATCAGGCTGGACCATCTGAACGTGAATCGGCTTTCCAGTGAGCGCTCGTTCGTTGCTCCACCGTAGTTCCGCGCTAGCCATCATCGCTGCAGAGATCTAACGCGGCTAATCGCTAGCAAAGGCCAGGCTGTACCATACTCAAAGGATTCGACTTTCTCAAAAAGAGAAAGAAAAAAACACACACGCTCAAGGCTAAAGCAAGAGATGCCAAAGTTGAGGGCGGCACGGCCTGGCGCCAGACCCGTAGGCCTCCTGATGGAAACATATCGCCAGGAGCCCAGTCCATAATTTGCGATTGGTGGGACGGTCCAAGTTCTAATGTGTTACAGGCCCCAGCCATCACAGTCGGGACTGTTTTAGCAGTCGTGCATTAATGGACACTGTTTATTTATGTACCTGTCATGATTTTTCCATCCTTTTAAAAAATACTGTAGCAAAGCCAGCTGGATGTATCCTCAGAAACGCGAGATCAGAAGCTCAGAAGGAGACATTTTTCTGATGGATGCTTACCGGATTATTAGCTAGTGCGATACCTCTGTGGTTATTTTTTGCCAAAAGACCACATCAGTAAACAAATTGATGGTGATTGAGAGGATTGGAGACTAATGCACTTTTTAGAGTCGTATATTCAAAATCACAATAATACAGAGAACCTTTTTTTGTAATCTTTTTGCTACTAAGGTGTGAGTTTGTTCTTGGGAAGGGGGTCCAGCTTCACCGGGCTTATCCTCCGCAGTCAGAGCAGCCTCAGTTTAACACAGTAAAAAATAAGTCCAACCCCTTACGTACGCAGGCACTGAAATCAGGCTCCCGTCCGGTGATTGCGTTTGCTATATCACAGAAGTTAAGGAGTGTACACTTCTAAGCTGCTGGATTGAACTGCATTCAATACAGGTTTGCAAAACCGAATCTGTTGAGCCTGGAAGATTTGATATGGGTATTTAAAGCTCTGAACGGGATTAACCGAGAGCACAACAAATCACCGCTTTTAACTCGGCACGGAATCCAGGCCAGTTGGATGCAAATCGGAATGATCTGGGAGTGGATTGAAGGCTGGAGACGGCAGCGTGCGCCCACGACGGAGATAACCCCCACGCAGCTCCCGGGAAGCGGTAAGGGCGAGCGCATCTGGATCGGCCGCCGGCAGACAGTTGGACGGGGGACGGAGGCGTCACAGACCTCCATCTGGGCCACCGTGCTCCCCCCCTACCCCAAGGCACCCCCCCAAACCCCGCCCCCCTCAGCTTCACCAGTTCTCCTGCCCTCCAGTGAGGAGAGGGAAGCAGGGGGAGGATCAGCAGAGTCTTCCTCCTCGCACATAGCTGACGACAGGAACCAGCTTCGTTCGCAGCATGCGAAGCTGAAGCTGTCAGGGAGACAGTGGTGCCACGGATACAGTCGCCAAGGCGACAGGTCTGCCTGTTGCTGTTCAACTATATGAACACCTCGAAACTGTTTACTGGCGGTCCTCCTTTCATTATGCCTCCATCGCACTTTGGTCGAGCAACAATATTCACGATAACAAACAATATATATGTAAATACACTGACATACAACTATGGAGGCACAGGGGCTTGAAGTGGAGTCTTGATGAAGTCAACAGGGTGTTTAACGATAACGGGGAAGCTACGCTTAAACGAGAAAGGCCCTCATTCCAAACGGCGCCGCTGAAACTACATTTACATGAGCGCTAAGCTACCTGAGTATCCAAGGTGACGAGGATGAAAAAGTCACACATGGCAGTAAGAAACAATAACGGAAATCAATTCCTCGTTTACAAAGCGGTGACTAATGTCTACAGTTTAGACCAGTCGCCTAATGATCCCCTTGAATAAACAAATTCATAAATCATAGCCATTTAAACAGAAATTACGGTGCGTTAACAGGGTCTCAAAGAATATGCTTAATAACAATTTCCCTGTATTTGTGTTTAAAGCAGTAGAGATTTGTGTCAACACTGGATTCCATGCTGTAGTCAAATGTGTGTCATTAGCCCGTTAAGGGATAAAAATGGGGACTCTGCTGAAAGGGGGTAATCATTGAGGCTATGATGAGTCAGAGCGGAAGGTGGATGTGAGTCTGGGAGAAATTGGAGAGGGACTATTCATCTCTGGGGCGTGGTGAGCTTTCTGGCTTTCAGCTACAACTCCAAAGGCCCCCACATCTTAAATCCTCGGATACGCTTTTAGTCTCATGGGAGGGTCATTGTTTGGGAGGCTAATATCCACGCGGTTTAACCCCACCTCACGCTAATAAGTTTTGGTGCATCCAGTTTGTTACGCCTTTCCTCTGTGTTGGCAGGTAAACACTGTGTTTGGGTGGCGACCAGCCTTAAGTATTAACAGTAATGGCGACAGATTACCGGGGAAAAGAACAGTAACAAAGTCAGAATTTGAGTCAATGCATTCTGGGCCATAAATATTGTAGTTAATGCCTAGAAGGACATTATTTAAATTGAACAACTTCTCTGCTTTGCTATATTTAAAAAATGGATCTGAAATGTTAAGGCTGCTTTTGGTTTTGTGCATTAAATGCTTTAAAAAGGAAAAAAAAATGGAAGCTGTAGTGGCTTTCAGCCAGCTGGAGTGACGTGTAGGCTTTGGTTTCATAGATGATGACATACACATTACTTTCTCTATGCTACTTTTTTCCTCGGTTGTCATGGAGATCACACAGTCAAATAATGTGTGTGTGTGTGTGTGTGTGTGAGTGCGTGTGTGTGTGTGTGCGCGTGTGTGTGTGTGTGTGTGTGTATGAGAGAGAAAGAGAGAGAGACAGAAAGGGAGAGAGAGAGTGTATTCCTCTGTGTGCACGCGCTTTGAAGACGCTCATTTGACATCAGCATTTTTGCTGCCTGGGCAAAAATATCCTGCACATAAGGACTGAAACCTTTAAATTAATCTTTCATCAGCTGTTATTTAGTCCGTCTCACAGAGAAGCTGGTACTTATTTCCTATCCAGAGAATCAGAAATAAAACTCAGCAGCAGGAGGACACTTGAATGGAAAGTGGGCTCGCGTTCATTAGACCGAACTCGGGTTTATGACACGGCGATTAAGACCTGTTCCCTTTCGTCTTCTTCTTCTCTTTAGTCTCCTGTCATTACGGCCGGCTGATACGTCCTCGTCGGGCCACGCTGTGCTCGCATGCTGAGTAACTTCGTGTAAGACTACGAGGGACAGGGATTCGCTGGGAATAGTGTGAGATGCTGGGGCACCGTGCAAATCACTCGACACTTGTTTAAAGCATTATGATATAATTATGGGCTGGGACTGGGGCTGGGTGGAGGGGGGCGGGGAGCACGAAATGCGGCAGTTTTCCTGGGCTGCAGAGCCAGCACTGTGTCCAGAAGCAGCTGACGGACCCTGGATGTTGGTCTCTGCTGTTTCTCGCGGACATGGGATCACTTACAACTAGCTGTCCTTAGCTATCCAACCTGACAATGTCTAATATACAACAGAAGCTTTTTGTGTGTATTTCTTTGAACCCAGGGGCTAGGAAGCATTCAAATTCTGTCTTCTTAACCTTAATTAATGCATTGTGTGATTTTCTCTTCAATGGTTAAGTTCATAAAAATTATTACCTACCCAGGCCAGCACTGACCCCTTGAGAGATTCACACCCTCAACCCTGATTTAAGATGGTAAATTTTTATGGTGGAAGTTGTCGAAATCATTTGCCCCGATCCTTGAATTTGATCTTAATTTCAGCAGAGAACATTTGGACTGGTTATATGCACTCAGTCTCTGTTTAACTCGTTTAAGCAAAGGGGAGGAATATGTCTGATGTTTCTGTCAGCAGAAGTATACTCTTTGTCATTTGTAATTAAATAGCGAGCGGCCCCTAACACCAGCGGCAATAAAATATGAAGGACTAGCTTATGAGAACCTTATATTACGGCGTCACCGAGAACCACAGCACCCCCCAGAATGGAAAACACATCTCACCGGTGAAGATGTGTCGTCGACATGGAAAACAATTACCCGGCCATTAAATCGCCCCGCCACGGCCACAATTCTTTAACGTTGACAAATCCGTTTACCGAACTGTTTCCTCTACAAATTGCTGAAATATTTTTTCATAGCGGAAAGCAAAGCTTATGACATCAGACAGGCCGCTAGCGTCCATTTCCTTCCCACGGTGCCGCCACTGTCACAGCCCGCGTGCTGTTTGGAGGTGGCATGTCACCCGACTGTCACCCCCACCATGTTAAAGGACAGGCAAAGTCGTAAAGTAGACACTTAACATCGATTCTGTGGTAGGCTGTGCTCCCGTGAAACGTTAGGCCATTGTGTGGGTTAGAATATATATGTACACAAATCATACGGTGGGTCTGTGTGCATTTTAATATACATCTTAATATGATTTAGTCATAAGATCCTTGGTGAATCTATTTTATATTGGCATGTAGCTATTTTTTTCTTCACCGGGATGCATCTTCAATTCAGGATCCCTTTCCAGTGCCGTGTCCATGCTAATAATATGACCTGTAAATGGAATTACAGTCGTAGCAGGGAGACAGTAAAAGTGATGGAGATGCAGTCACCCCTGACCTTCGCGTGTGCTTGAGGGGAGTTGGACGAGCCCCCGGCGGCCAATTTACGACATGCCACCCGCAGCCATACTGCCACCGCCCCCCCCCCCCCCCCCCCCCCCCCCACCCGGGGCCC
>JABFEA020000116.1:1295533-1315648 GCA_019775915.2 Cyphomyrus plagiostoma
ACACCAAGTGAAAAACAAAGATGAACATTGTTTGCATGAAACATAAATGGCCGCATTGTATGTGCTTCGCCCGGCGAATGTTATCCGATGCTTTTGACCCGAGGCACAAGTGATTTATAAACTGTTTTTAAACGGGCCGAGGTTTTCATTGCGGAACAGACGGAATTCAGCTCCGAGGGTTTTACATAAGCACTGATGTTTGATACAATATCCATTTACTTTACAGTGTTTTGTAGTACTGCAAACCACATGTTTCATCCCGCGCTTCTGGAACTTGTCATGTTTCTCATGTAATAGACTGCGAGATATGTACAGATGTGCAGACACATATATTTGTGTGCATCAACTTGTATTTCCGTTTCACATGCTTTTGTTTTTGTTAACTCAGTTAAATTCTAATGGATTCCTAAGGGGGCAGATCGCTAATGGTGATACATTATTATTTATGAACGCATAACGTGAAACAACATGAATTCCAGAAAGTTTATAATGGTTTTCTTTACCCAGTCTGTCTCGCACATTCTCTATTTTGTATCCAAACCAATTTTTAGCTGAGCTTTTCGCCCCAAGACTTATGTCAGAAAGTGGTTTAACTGAATGCATTAGTTAATATAAGAATTAATTATCTTAATACTTGGAGTTTTTTTATTTTCTCAGTTGAAGCAATGGGATTTTTATTTTGTATAAACAATCATGTCTATGGTTTTCAGCGCACATATTTTCTTCAAAGGTTCATTTAAAGTCTTTTTTTCCTGTTTGAATTGCTACACGAAAGTACACGTCGCGGATACCAGTAAAAATACTGTCACATATCATATAACATGCACTGGAGACATATTAACGTGTTTTGGAGACTGTCTGGGATGTTGCTTGCAATCTTCCAGTTTTAGATACGTTACGGTAATATTCACCCACCTCATGTGGGTGGAGGAGAAGACACAAGTAGTTTGAATTGCATGCGTTTAAGTGTGCAGTTGTACCAAGATACCTCACTCACTTCTGACACTAAAATGCGAGTTGACAGAATTAAACAAAAATTGAGCATTAAAAAAATGTAATCAGATGGTTCAAAACGTGGTGAATATTTTGTGTCTTGGGTATATTACAACCTACCAGCAGTATCTTCCCTGAATGCTGTGACTTAGTATTTTGTGTCTTAGGTATATTACAACCTACCAGCAGTATCGTCCCTGAATGCTGTGACTGAGTATTTTGTGTCTTAGGTATATTACAACCTACCAGCAGTATCTTCCCTGAATGCTGTGACTGAGTATTTTGTGTCTTAGGTATATTACAACCTACCAGCAATATATTCCCTGAATGCTGTGACTGAGTATTTTGTGTTCACGCTAAGCTTGCATTTCTGGTGTCTAAAAATGGAAAGAAACTTCGTCAAAACCAGCCTTCAGATGAAGACCTCATTGTACTTGTCAAGTTCAGGAAGTGCAGCCATTTGCAACCGTATTTCTTGAGCTCTGGTAAGTTTTACCTGAAAAAATAAAACACATTCCGCCACGCTGTTCTTGGCGAGAAAAATGACCCGATTAAAACAGGGGCTGCATTCCAAAACGGCATCGTCTCCCCCGGAAAGAGAGCAGTCAGGCCTTTTCTGTTACCCCTGATCTGATCACCTGTTAATTCCTGACTGGGCTTTTATCCACCACAGCAACATTTTCAGGCGAAGGTATTTTGTTTGACTCTGAGTTGGACAACGATATGATAAATGGCACTGATGGTAAATTTACATTTGCATTGTTTTCATGATTCTGGTTAATAGATGGATCTGCTCTTTACTAAAGTTCCCAGACAGACGTCGGGACGCCTCACCTGATTTCATCTGATTCGGGTCGAAACAAAGAACTTGTCATGTTGGGCCCTCACCAGTTGCTTCTGGCTTAGGTGTCTCTCCATATGGTGGGTCTCAAACCAGCTCAGTTTTTATCATCTTTGGACTTAAGTGTAGGTTACTTAACTATCTGAGCTTTCCCACTGATCATCTCATTTATCCCGGATTATTGCAGTGAATTTGCTGTTTGGTTTCCTTCCAGAACCAAAATGTCAAGTCCAAATAGAATGTATGCGATAGCTTTACTCCATCAGAGCTCAGCAGATCACCCAAAAGCTGGTAGCAGTTGATCTCTGGATAGAGCATGAAATAAATAAATCTTCTTTAGCAGATCAATATTCATCCCCTTTAATGCTGGATGTGGAACTGCTGGATTTGAGGTGGGTAATACTGATGTACAGCTAATCATTGGAAAATAAGCGTCGGAGCTTTGCGAGCTGAAGCTGATAGTCAAACGGGAGGAAATGAGCGAGCGCAGATAGGACGGTGTGAACAGAAAAGACCTGCTGCTTTGTTTCATGTCATTTATACCCCACAATTAACACGCAGGCTGTTATATTTTTGGATGGGATTAAACAGGGTTTTCGCTAAAAGCATCTGAGAAGTGGTTGGCCAGTGACACACCTCTATTAGGGGCTACCGCATCCTAACGACTCTGCGTGAAGTCCCTGTCTTAAATACAAGGGAAGAAGTTAATTTATGACGTGTGTGTGTGTGTGTGTGTGTGTGTGTGTGTGTGTGTGTGGGGGGGGGGTCCCTGAATCACTATTGTTTTCTTAAGAAGGCTTTGTCATGCCGTAACTGGAGACGCACGTGGACATGGTGACTATGGCGTTACGTAGTTTGATGTCTCCGTAAGTCCAAGGTAGCCATGCTTGTAGACCACTTACGTTGCGTTTAATAGAAACTGGCTCTGACTTTTGGCATGGATTCAGTTTTCAGAAATTATGCTTATACAGCCCTCCAGTGGGAGCACCGTGAGATTTTAGTAAGGACGATTAAGCTAGTCAAAGTGATATATTTTTGCTCGCTACTTTTACCAGCCAATAAATGTTACTGTAATTGTACATTAACACTCCTCCCCCCTGATATCACCAGTTCATTGGTTGCTTTGGTGGTCCCACCAATAAGAGTACGGTGGAAGTTCGGTAATGAAACTTAATTGACTAGCCCTTGGGATAAATGTTTTCCCTTGGTTATTACTAGCCAATGAATGTTAATGTAAATAACCATTAACCCCACTTCCTCCCTTATTCCGAGGGAGCCGATTTTATTGGCTGTTGGGTTGATTTTAGCAGGGATATCCTGTCCGTTTTTAAGGAAGACTCGTATGCAAATTCCGATGAGCTGGCTGGGCCAGGCTGGCGCCACGGAAGCCCATACAGCTCCATGCTACCTTCTGTAAATCACCGAGCAGAAGTTCCCCCTTAGCGGTGCCGCTAACCGAAATAAAACACAACTGGCAAATTTAAGAGCAACATGACTCCTCGTTGAACTCTCTGCTTCCCATCATCGCGGCGAGCTTCCCATCCTGTCTGCATGTCGTGGACGTGTATTTTGATTTAGGTCTGTCATTGTTACTAAGAATAGCTCAGGGACCTTGTCTACGCAGCAGAGAGGTTTCTTCCCAGCATCAGCAGGATAACGGTTAATTTTGATGGATTTGCCCGCAGTGTATTTTAAACCACGAGAAGAGGGAGAGAGGGATCGGTGCCTGGAAGACTCTTGAACTTAAAAGACGATGCAGTCCGATGGTGAGTCCCCTCTTCTCGAAGGATGCTTAATGGTCATTTTGGGACATCCCAGGTTGCCGGACCATTGGGGAGTTTACTTCTGGATTCTCTTTCACCGTAAATTGTTGCGGGATCAACAGTGGCCTTTAACAAGCTGTGCTGTGATGAGGTGATGACGGGGAGATAGCCTTCAAGAAAAATGAGGAGTATACAAGCCCTCCATTCCCCCCGGGTGCACAGCAGGAAAGGTGTCACACTCCAGCCAAGAATCTATTGACAGCGTTGTAAATAACCCACCTCTCGCCCCCAAACTTCCATTCCCACTGGCCCATGTTTTACATTCACTCTAGCAGATACTCTTGTGGATGCATAGAAACAAGAGGCAAGATGCGAAAGCCTCTTGTGTGGATGGCATCATCATCATCCGTTTCCCCGGGTGTCTCCACAGTGTCCCCAGACTCTCGGACCTCATTCTTTTAGCTCTTTAAGAGTCACGTTTCTTTATCCAGGCTTTTGTGCATGAGACTCAAAGTTATAGTTCTCTGGCCTTGGGTTGATTCTTTTGGATCGCTTGGGTTAGGGTTACTGGCCAGCCGTAATGTCCTTGAGTCTTTCCTCACGCTTTTTCGGACTAGTGTAGTGCCAGAAAGTGAACACCAACCTTCCACACAGAATAGTTTTGGTTCATTTTAATCAGTGTTGTTGCCCATCATTTGGTACAAGTTGATTTACACGAAGCAATTCTAATTCGTCTGTCTACATATTTCTTTTAAAGCAAGTGGCGCTTTCGTTTGGAGATTTGCTCGTTTAGCATCATCAAGACTGGGTTCAAAAGAGAGAGAGGCAGAAAAAAAAAACGGCTAGACAAAGCTCCTGGAGACAAAACACCAAAAACACGGAGCTGGCTTCAATATCAAGCTACAGAAGTTGAGGCAAGTTGGAATGTTTACCCAGAAGCAGCAGTCGCTCTCCTCCTGTACCCACCCTTTCTTTTTTCTGATTTCTGACTCGCATAATAAGGAGAATAAGGGTGACTTTCTTTTTTCCCCTCCTTTTCTCCCTTCTTTTTTTCAAACAAACAGCCCCAGGCCCCGAGCGCCCTGTTAAAACAAACACAGTAAGCGTTTATTTCCATTCGCACACAACAGGCTCGCCTAGGCTCTGCGTTTCGGCAAGCCCCGAGCGCTGATCCCCCACAAAGGCAGAGAAATCCCTTCCTTCAACGGGTCAGCCTGGCCCAGTGCGATCTAAGCATCCAGCCCGGGTTCTTACACTGCGCTGGCTGTGCTTTGAAGTGCACCGAGCAGAAGAAAGAGTCTTACAGTGCTCCTCCTGAGGAAAATGGCCGCCCGCCAAAGGTGGGGGGTGGACACAAGCCGGATCTTCATGGAAGGGGCCTGCGAGGAAACCAGGGGCCCACTCTGCGCACTAGCACCAGCGGTAGTGACGCGCGTACCAGTCGACGCCCAAAATCCCTAGACCGTGCTTCAGTGGAACTTAAAAACACTGCCCCCTAGAGACCGGGGCATCCTCATTAAAATCGCAGAACCCTCCAGTCCTTCATATCATCTAGAGGTCATTTAGCGAACGATCGATCAAACCTCCACTTTCATATTTATTAGATTACATCTTCAAGCCGGCTAACTCCTCCGTAATTGGCCACTTCTGGTCCCCTTGTTTCATCGGAAAATTTATTTATTCTGTGACGGAATCGGGCAGGACAACAAAGGCATTAACAGCTGGTAGCTTGGCCGGGTAGGCACCTGACACCCGATATGACACGGGCCCCTGCCAAAACTAACATTGATGTTTGTGAGGACGAGGGTCAAGATTTACAACCAGCCAGATCAACTTGGCACGATTCAGACGCTGGAAACATGGATAGCGGCCTTGCTCCATCCCTTTGTGAAGGGGCCTATGCTTTATTTAGCCAAAGCTCACCCAAGGTAACGTCTAACGTGTCAAAACAGTACATAATTTGAACCGCAAGAAAATATTTCAGTAAAATGAGAGATCCTTCAGCTCCCAGGGAATGGAAAACTGGCTCGCTGTCTAAAAACATATCTTTGTCCACTTACGCTGGTTGCCTTTTATTCGATTCGGTTATTCCTTAATCTTATCGGCAGTAGCTGCTAGCTCCCCGTAGCTAATTCAAAGAAGCTGAACGATTGAAAGGTTGATTTGACAGTCATGCCCACAAGTGCAATAAATGTGTAACAAATGCCTACAGAAAACGGCAAAATGAAACAGTGTGCATTTAAGTGTTAAATTCATGTAGCCAATGTGGTTAGGGATTCTGTTAGTTAGTTTATGTGGTGAGTTTCTGTGGTATCGCATTTTTCGATGCACTAATGCATTGTGACCACAAGAGGGGGGCCCAACATGTGAAAAACAACTTAAATTAACCCAAAATGAGAAGACACCTAGCGAATACACAATCAGTTATTTTTAATCAAAAGTAAAATTTTGTGAGAAATCAAATTATAGTAGAATGTTTTATTTACATACATTTGGTTGTAATCAGTTCAACAACTTATAAATGCAGCTCACATAACCTCGTTGTGGATGCAACATAATTTTTTATGATAATCATATCCAGAATAAAATATTATTTATAAAGTGTTGTAACAAATATATGATAATATAATATAATATACATACAAGTATGACGCATTTAAAGAACTGTGTGTTACCTTAACCCCTAATATACACCAAATGTAACATGATTAGCAATAATATTTAATTGTTGTCACCGCTAGAATTGTTTTAGTTTTACTTTTGAAAAAGTAATTGTGTGAATAACTTTGGTTAACAGTTGTCAGTGACGATACTCTCTTATTAAACAAACACGTGTCCGGTTGTGATTTGTACTTCAGACCACTAGGGACTCAAGTGAGTAAACAGAGCCAGTTCAGGCGGAATGGCGAAATTTATATATATAAAAAACAAAGCCGATATTTGCATGATTGAGGCTTAAAGTGCATTAAATGGGTTTAGGCAGAGGGAAAACCGCAGAGCCCCAGTTCTCTGGATGAACCTGATCTCCGTTTGTCACAGAACATGACGCGCGACAGCCGCGGTAGAGCCACCACAGTGGGCCACGGCGTCCTGAGCAGGCCCGACTCTTTGAAGCGCCTTTCACAGCCCTCCCGTCCTGTATGTGCGCCCAGTGTCCCTGTCCCCCCCCGACCGCTCTCCAGGCGTCAAAACGGAGGAGCCCCAGGGTCGCCGGACCCGCTTGGGATCTCCTATCACGGGTCGGCCCGTCTAATAAGCTGAAATCGGAGCTTCCTCCCTGTGCGGGGCAGTCGGGGGGTCGTGCTGGGGCAGGGGGGAAACCGTGTCACCATCTGCCGGCCCAGGAAATAAGCCAGATATGATCTTAATCGTGAGAAGATATATGGAGAAAGCAGAAGAGCCTTCTCCGTATGAGCTGGCAGGATGACAGTCCCCAGGGAGCACTCTGACCTTTCTTATTGTTATGTTATATTACAGTTTACTTTAATTACAGACACTTCTATCTAATATAACTTATAATAATATATAAGGGTATAATAGGTTACTTGCTGCATAACTTCTTTACTTCAGAAGGACAAACTGCAAACTTCAAAGCATATTTGAATTTAAAACATCAAACAATTCAGCCAGATTGATTGCTATGTTTAGGCTTGGGCTGGATTAATCAGGAAGTAAAATTTAACAAGTAATTAATTTAGAATTTTTGGTAACAGGGCATAGGGTAGCAATAATTATTAAGAAACCTTTTTTGGGTAAGTGTCGACCATCTTGGGTTTGGCAGTAACCGCGATTTACGTGGGCAAGTCTTTCTGAGTAAGTCTCAAAAAATCCGAGAAGGTGCCTGCTGAGTAAACAACTTAGTTTCACTGTCGCAGTTCTTAGCTTCTATTTCCTCAGAGCACAATAGTACAATAGATGACTCTTCTTGGGAATTTTTACAGAAACCATAGTCTCTGGGTTTTCATCTTTGCATCAGAAGGTTTCTCAAGGCTTGTCGTTGTGCCGCTCTGACACTCTTAGGTCCAGACCTAGAGCAATGCTTAGAACCCCAATAACATACCAGCTATTTGCAACAGGGGTTCAACTCTGCACCTCTGATCTTTTCCATCTTCAGATGCGAGGGAAGATAAGTGAGGAGAAAAACATCACACACATCATCCAGCAATGCCTTATATACCTTGTTGAAGACTTGCAATGTTTAAGTAACTCACTCTCTTTTTCTCTCTGTCTCACTCTATCTCCCTCTGTGTGTGTTTCCTCTTGTGTCTGGGTTGCAGGTGATTTACAGTGGTGGACGGGAATGAACTGGGGAGGATTGAACAGGCAGAGTGATGTGGGGCGTGATTGGTGGAGGGGGGTGGTGTTGGGGAGTTTGACTGCTGAGAGTTTGGCCCAAACCCAAACAATGACTCAAAGTACAACCACAAAGTAGGAAACCAACAAACCTTTGGAGGACTGAATTTTGTTAAGTGACAATGAACATAATCAGCTTCCCTAATAGCTATTCTCATAACAACACTTCCAGGCTGAAACCTAACCGTAATCCCTCTACAATTGGGTTCTACATTATTTTTTTAGTTTTTCCTTATGTTGTCCATTCAGCATGCACTACAACCTAGATGGGTATATTCCTCATTGTGTCTTTGAGCAAAGCATTCAGCTCTATTCCACATGTGGTCTGTTTTGGATATTTTTCCTTTAACCATAGTGCAAACCTCCACCCCGACAAAATCCCTTGTTGCTGGGCCAAAACTGGGTGCTCAAAAGCCATTACATGTCAGTATATCTCATGCTCGTCCTCTAAATACTTTATACCAAACACAAAAGCCCAAGTGGAAAACTAAGCTGAAATCTGCAGCTAGCTGCAATTATGAAGAATTGGGTTATAATCGATGGTTTACGTGTGATGCCAAAGTTGTTATTTGATTCCGTTCCAAGGCCAGGTATGAAAAAGAAATAATACTCATTATAATTCCAATATTTCTTCACATATATTCGTGTTTTGTTAACAATGGATGAAGGAAAATTCATGTTTCAGATAATTCTGCTCCAGTATGGATGTAATGGGCAGGAATTTTACCTGCACTGGGCATTAAAGTTACTTATCTTTACAATTAGCAGTTAGCGCTAACGGAGTTCGTGTCTAGTCATGTTACGGGAGTGAAAGAGCAGAAACAGATTTGGGGGAGCCCATTGCTGCCGGCAGCCAGCACACAGCCACACAAAGAGAGGGGCGTCTGGACGGCTCACAGCTTGATGCTCCAGGGCGGGGTGGGGGGACAGCTGAGACAACAACGCTTAATGACGGACAGATGATCCCCCCCCCCCCCCGAGTCCCGACCCCAAAATGAGCTCACTGGAGCTGACGCGAGGGACACAACTGATGCTCACCTGCACCTAAACAAGGCCATCGCAGGGTTAACGGGGGCAGAGGAAAGCCTGGGCAATGAGCCAGCTGGCTGTAGGCAATTGGCATGTAATTCACATAACGAGCATTAGGGCGGCGCTGTTACCACTAGTAATTTTCATAATTATGTCATAGAGATTCAACAGTCAAAACACATTCTTTTATTATTTGAGACCAGTTTATTAAAAGTTATAAGTAGAGATGTTCCTTCCACTAATGTACTGATGAATTTTATGTCAAGCTCTTTATTTGTTTCTGGCTAGTATTTACCTGTGTAGGAATTCATACTTCACAAACAGAAACATATGAAATAAAAATTAAATAGTAAACATTAATGATTTTTATTAATTTCAAGGCAAATGGTGATTAGTTTAATCCCCACCTAACATAACCTGATAATCCATCCATAGTACAGCCATAACTGCTTATACAGTACAAGGTCAGAAGGTGGCACTTATCCAAGGAAGTACAGAGTACAAGGCGGGGAAACACGGAATGGGTTTGTAATCACTCTGATGTTCTTAGAATATTATGGATTAATATCAGGAATTATTACTTGTTTTCCCAGGTAAAGCAACAACAACACTCCCAGTGGTGGGAATTCCCGATACACAGAGTCTTGTATGGTTTCCTATAATGTTTCTGCTGTCAAAAAACAAGACTGTGAGTTGTTTAGCCCTTTGGCCTCATAGAGGTTTAACCAAAAGATGGCTGCATCGCTAGTAGCTGACCTTGAGTAACGTGTTGCACGATCTATAGGCGATTATGAACTTTACTGGCAGAGATCAGCCCAGCCTCCATCATGACTGAGTGATTGTGTTGTGTGAAATATATGGATTTTCCAAGGTAGTTCGGTCACTGTGTGCTATTGTTAACTGCAGGGCATTCATTTCCAAAATTCATAATTTTCTCTTTTCAAACTCTTTCTATATTTTTAAAGGCATTTCTAACATTTTTATTTACATAGAGCTAAACGTTCAGGCTGTACCCTGAACTACACGGCACACACACACATCGACACTTTGTTACCTTTACGATCCGTACATGTGAACTGTGTCATCTGCTCTGATTGTTTACATCACAGAGGTCAAAGTGCATCTGCAGAGCATGCTGCTTATCTGGCCCTTTCCACGGTGCAGAGGCGTGGGACGCTTCAGTGCTGGACAGTGTCAGGTTAGGGTCAGCCCCAGCCCTCGAACCCAGCAGGAATGTGCCCTGATATCAACCCCAGCCACCCCCTAAATCCCCCCTTCACACACACACACACTCAAAACCTGTAGGCCTTGGTGAAAAATGGAGGCCAGTCAGGAAGCGTGCACGGTAAACTAATGCCACACATATAATGCCTCACAACAGGGCAAAGATTTAAGGGCCTAGCTGGGCATCTGACGTACTTCCAGGACTGTGCTGCCCCTCATTGACTCTCATGTCTTGCTTTCCCTGTCACTCTTATAGCATACCTTAGCAGAGCTGCTAGCCTTTGATAGACCAACCAGAAGCCAACAGAGTTTCCAATAAGGAAAAATCTGTATTAGTGTATTGCGGTGTGTCTGTGTGGTTATTTAGAAGTACTCTGTACTAAATGTACCTTTTAGTCTAATATAAGATACAGAAATGAATTCTGAGCAACGTCCTCAAGGTATAAACAACATTAATGTGCCCCGCAATGGTACAAAAATATTCCTATATTAACCTACACCTAGGGTATAATTGGCAGACCCTTGGGGGTACAGCCCCAGTGACAAGCAAAGGTACAAATTGGTACAATTTTTTTTCTGAATGTGATACTTATTGCAACATAAACACAACAGAGATATATAAGTATTAAGAATAAACATTTTATGGTGCTGTTTTATGAGTTCATGATTACTGGGTCTTGACGTTCAAATGTGAAACGATGGCCGCCATGATGGTCTCTGCTACTGCTGCTGAAAGGAAAGATCCGTCACTCCCCATTGCTGAATTGTTAAGCTCTCATAATCCCGTTATGCTGTGTGGTCTAGGTATAGTCAAGGATCCATGAAGAGTAAGCAGGCCTCGTGCTGGCTTGGCTCCTGAAGTCACCTCGTTGAAAGTGGATTAGACTGCTCTGAAGTCAAAGGGAAGAAGTCTGCTTCCTTTATAAGACAAACAAAGGCTGCAGAAAAGACTATTCAGTAGTTTCTTAAAAAGACAGTTTGTCTCCCTTATCGTTTGGTTAATCATGTTCAATGAACAGCACGCCAGGGGCCAGCTATGCGGCCCAAAGAGAGAGGCCTGACATTACAAATTACCGGCAAACAATGCTGGGCTTTATCTGTGGCCTCTGAGGCAGAAGACACTCCGCGGCATCCTGCCCGCGGGGTCTCCGTTCTCCAGACCGGGCTCTTCCGGGCTGTCCGCGACCCCCATAAACCTGCCGCGGAATCTCCGCGGGAAGGCGGGGCCCGGCGTCTGGAGGAGCCAATGGCGAAGCCGCCACCCGCTCACTAATGCGCAAGGTTGTAACTCAGCATGACGGCCGCGAGGCCAGATTAGCGCTACAGCAAACATCCCGGCGGGGTGGCACTGCGGGAGAGTGACCTATGAGCGGAGGGGGGCTGACACCTAAGTGCGAGCCTAATAAAAGACTCACCAGAGAAGTCTGTTACCAATAAAGCTGTACTCTGTGACTTTGTGTGGCTTCCTCCTCTCGGACCTCCGCCGTCTTCCTCCACGAGGCCTAAGGCCTGGCAGAGGGCTAGGGGCTGACCAGTCTCCCCAGCAAGACAAAGCCCCTTTTTAACGGGCATACAGCTACACAGCTTTACCGCTAAGCTACTCTTCTGCAGTCTTGCTGTCTTTTGACCCCTATTCGATGCACCACCACTGCGTGAAGTATAACAGGATGCCTACACGCTTCTCTTTGTGTTCACATTTCACACTTACGCTCATTATCTTTGTCTAAAACAAACTGTGGACACGGAAGCGGCAGTAAGAGGATTAAACGTTATTGGACAGAGACTAACGGGACTAATAAAAGTAAATGGGATTCATCTCATTGACTGTTACTTCGCATATGTGTTGGTAAAAATAAGCAGTAAAAACCCTAATAATAATAAAGTGACAGAACTGAACATCTACAGACCCTTTCAATTAGCAGTTAGCTAATGGGGTCACGATGGGGTTACGTTCCGAAAAATCTGTCATAAGGCAAAAATATGATAATGAGAAAACACACCTAACCTAACAAACATCATAGCCTAGCCTACCTTAACCATGCTTAGAACACTTACATTAGCCTACAGTTGGGCAAAATCATTAACACAAACTAATAAAGTGTTGAATATCTAATTTACTGAATAATCATACCCTTCATAACGGGGAATATTGTAAAAAAGACCATCGTAACCCGGGGAGTGTCTGCGCATATATATATGCACATATTGTCATAGTATTTTAGCAGCACCGTGGTTCTACGTACAAAAAAACATGATCTACGAGTGTCTTGATGGCTAATTTGTGCCAGTTGTTACTGTTAGATAAGTCAAAACAGTACTTGTGGTTGAGCTGTGAGTTGTCGACTGAGGATTGGTCCGTGATGACCCATGGCATTTGCAGAATTAGGTCTGCAGATAAACCAGCCCCTCCCTCCCCGACCATGATAAATAGTCAACCGTTTGACCTCAGCTGACAGTAGACTTGTTTGCAGAGATGGAGATGCATCGCGATGGCCGTCGCCCAGTTCCTCACATGCACGAGCACGCCGCCCACACCACCTCCCAAACACAAATACACATATCAGTCAATCAGCTGTTATTGTGCAGTAATCGGCCCCGTTGAACTCTGGGTAAGCAGATTCAACGATGCAACACTCAGATCAGCAAGAGACTGCTTTGTTTCTTTGGGTATCTGATAATTCCACCATGATGCTACCTATCCATCCGCCATCGTCCTTAAGGGCAGATGATACCCCCCTTTGCATGGTAGCTGAATGTACGCATTTCCGAATTATTTTTAACGATACAAATTTTATTTGTTTAAGGAGGATCTGACTCCATGCCGATACTCCTCACAGAGAACATCAGCAGACATGCATAACAACAAGTATTTATGTCGTAAGGAAGTCTGAAAAGAGAGATAAGCAAATTATTTTGGGCATGGGAATCACAGCACTAAAATAACGTTTTACTGCAATGTCATCTGGCCGGTAGGCTCAGTGGAGGATTGTGCACATGCTGTATGGGCTGAGCGCAGTAAATTTAGGCCTTGATGTGATGGGTCATGGTAAAGGTTAGGAAAATCACGGAGGGGGATTTATGACCGGAGCTCGGACTGGGGCCAGCAGCACGTGTGTTAGTTTGGGTTTGTGTGTATTTAAGTGGCGGTGGGTTAGAAGGAGTGATTAACGCACGCGATAGGCACTCTCCTCTGCTGAAGGACTGTTTATCTGCCAGGGTCTGACACATGATGTTTCACTATTTGTTAGTTTCTCCCAGCGCAGGAATGCAGCTGTTGAAATCCTCTTTCAGATGCAGGCCAATTGCAAACCTTTCATTCTGCACACTGCCAAGCATATTATTAGGCCTATAGTTTTGATGTAATTAATTACCACGTGAACAGCAACGTCAGGGTTGCCAAATTTGGTCAGCTGGCTGGTGGACGGTTTTCAATTTCGAGTCATGTCTGCACACACATGCACAAGCATTTACATGTATGTACTAGTTCTATTTCCTTGTAAATGGTCTATAGGGTCCGCAAACTACCCCCAAAGCATTTAATGTTGCTAATTTTAGGTTTATTATGGAATAATATAGGTTTGCCGTAAGATTTCTTGCGTGAGCGCGAGGGTCAAAAAAGGTGAACGGGACGCCAGGTGCGTCACAGCTGGCAACCCTGCAATATTACCCGTTCATCTTAAACCATTCTTTAAAAAATCCATCCGTGTTCCAAACGCTTATCCTGGACAGGGTCGTGGGTTAAAAAAAGCATCCTTATAGTCTTTCAGAAATATGTAACTTATAGTTTTCATTAAGTAGATCTGGCAAACTCTAATTGGCGATTAAAACTTCAGGATAGAAAAGCGGTCAGTTGTTGATTCCTGTTTACTTCGGCGTCTGGCGGCGCGGGCGCCACCTATAACCCGCTGTTTTACCGGCGTCCCCAGAGCGCAGCCGCGGCTTTGCAGTCCCGCACGGGCGTTCGGCTCTTTACTGGGTCCCAAAACTTAATTTTCTTCCAAACTGGCAGCGAAACCGGTGAAAAAAATGTACAGCAACGCAACAGACTGGGAGGTCTTTAATGCTTTCCCGCAAGCTGCCCGTCTTTTCACCGGCCAAAACGCAAACCTCCAACCTTTCCCTTCTCAGCGGACCGGGATCCGTAAATCTCTCCATGTCCCAGATTTCGTTCCTTCAACGACAACTACTTTCCCAAACTACGGGGCTTACCCTTTTTTTGCTTAAATAAATAAATAAAATAAAATAATGCATCAACTAGGCTTAAAGATATGTTCCTTTTAAACGTTAGTATTTTGAAAAAAAATGGCTCAAAGGATTATCTGCGATTTTCACCATTTTTTATGACATTCTTTCTTAATGCTCTCTCAAATGCATTTTGCTGTCTAGGAGAGGCATACACGTGTATTTATGCTGCGATTGCCCTTTAGCCACGTGTCACCCCCCTACAAAAGCATCCCGATCTCTGGAAAATTGACCATGTTTCATCTTTAATATAAATTATATCAGATATGATCAGGTGCGCTGGCTTCCATCCCTTTGATGTACGTCTCCCCCACCCGCAGAAATGCTGTAAACGTTTTCCTTAGAAAGGGGAAAAACTGCAAAGCACCGCGACTTTATATCCTATCTCAAAAGCCCTGACAGGTACGGAATATTTATCATGCGTTTAAAATACCTTTGTGGTGCCGATTGGGCCATAATTCTCGTTAGTTAGTGTTAATATGAATAATGCCTTCCTCGCATGCACTTCTATTTTCGGTTAGGTCTTCCCCTCCACCAAATGTATTAGTACCATAAACAACGTCCTTGGTGATGATGATGATTGTTGATCTGCGTAGTGCCTTTGTTTTTAGTTAGATCTTCCTTAATCTAATAAAGTAAAACCGAAAAATACATAATAATTCACTGTAATGTAAACTACTGTTTGCTGTCATATGTACATTTCACTGGGCCTACAGTACGTGGGAAACACGGTTCATTATGCATGCGTAATTTTTGTTATAATTATAATACGGGACACGAACTGCAATTCCGTTTTAATATTTTTGTAACTTCTTTCTTTTAGCTTGTGGTCTGTCTGCCAGGCGCATCCGATATAATCCCGCCTGTAGCTTTTATTTATAGTCGCATTCTGCTTCAGCACGAAAAAAGCCTCTAACCTCAAAGCCGCCCGTCCAAATTGCGCGCCTGACGCCTTATCAGAGGAAATGTCACCCAGGGACACCCTGCGCCTGATCCATGACTTGCTCCGAGATTATGAGTGTTTTGCGCCTCTGCACTAACTATTCGTCTTGTTTGCTTAACCTCTTTTTTTTGCGTTTTTCTTCTCTTAACTAAATCACTTCATTTGTTTTAATTCCCCTTCAAGATAGGCTCAAGTAAGTGCGGCTGAAGGGGGGTGATGTGAGCTTCGCCTGCAGTGCCAGTCAGAATAGACTGCGCCTTGTATTAGTCTAAGAAGCAGCGTGTGAATTCCAGAAAGGACCTGGGTGAATGTTCTTTAATGACGTCACGGGAGTCCTATGCCCTTTTGGTAGAACCTGATGAGTACCTCCAACCACTACCTCCAACTTGGTCAGCTGGCTGGAGCGAGATTTTCAATTTGAGTCGAGTCCGCACACACATGCACACGCATTTCACACGCATGTAACAGTTTTATCACCTTGTAAATAGTCCGTAAGGTTTGCAAGCGACCACAACCCTTTTGAAGTAGCTCATTTTAGGTTTATGAAAGTATAATATACATTTACTGTAAGATTTCTTGCGTGAGAGTGTGAGAGTCCGAAAGCATGAATGTCACCCAAGATATGTGAAAGCTGGCAACCCGCTGTTACTGTACTGATTTTCTCATAGGGGGTGGGTTACAATACCCCTACTTCACAGGAGATAGACATGCATTGCCCTGCTTGGGCCTGAGGATGAAGAGAGGACCAAGCAGACCGACCCTGGTCACCCAAACACAAGTGGCACAGTAGTGCCCATGTGCTCATGGCGGGATGAGACAAGGTGTTTGGTCCTCAGCACGTCTCTTCTTTGAGTTTTCTTGTCCTACTGCTGCTTGTAAATAAGCAGAGGGATTGCATCTAAATAGGCCATTGTGTGTGTATGTTTGTGTGTTTTTGTGTGTGTGTGTCTGTGTGGTTGTGCCCTATACTGGACTGGCATCATGCCCAGCCTTGTGTAAAATGGTGTAGGAGAGAGTTTGATATTGGGCAGGACACAAAAATGTAAAAACAAAGGTCTATTTATCCGGGGGTACACGCCCCTCCCTGGCTCGCTTCAGATCCTACTCCCTTGCTTGTGCCCTTCATCTCGAGACTCACTGTGACCCAGTATCACAAGGGCTTCTGGGTAATGAGCGGATGGGAAACCTATTGATTCACACTTCGCGATTGGCTTGCGTTACGTGCAGCAGTTTGACATCAGTAGGCCCGAGCCATTCCCCTCTGCTCTGTAACCCCCTCCGCCACACTGGCCCCCGCGATACAGATAACCGCCACCGTACGCCGAAGACACTGACTCTTACTGGCAGATTAGCGATTACATAGTTCTTTTTCTTAAGGGATCGCAGACGTCCGTGCCCTTAGCGGAGAAGGACCCGCCACTGTGCTAAGGAGGGCCATTTCATTTGCAAGAGTGTTTGAGGTACAGATTACTGCAATTGACTAGGGGCTTAGGGGCTTACAAAATAAATTTGTATTTTTGCGCTGCCTGTTAGAGTGAAGCCTTTGGGGTCTGGAAACTGGATTCATTTACCAGGCTGCATTCACGGAGATCAGACTCCCATAATGCCATGGGATCACTTTCGCTTTTCATTATGTGCACAAACACGAGGCACAGAAAATATCTGCAAGGCCCATTCTGCTCAGCAAGGCGAACAGAACTGTGTGGCAAAGGGACCGCCGGACCGGATGGGGATTTTATTTGGGGCAAGGGTTTATAAGCTGGTGGAGAGGATACAAACAAAGGGCCGCCACTTTAATTTAAAGTTTCTCGGGGAATGGAAACAAGGTCCAACCGTCTATTTAGAACAAGGTTACAGCGGCCTTGCAGTCTAGTCCAGGAGTCAGAGAGCTCAGTGCAGCAGACACCTTGGATGGGATACTAGTCTATCGCAGGGATACCAGTCTATCGCAGGGATACCAGTCTATTGCAGGGATACCAGTCTATCGCAGGGATACCAGTCTATCGCAGGGATACTAGTCTATCGCAGGGATACCAGTCTATCGCAGGGATACCAGTCTATCGCAGGGATACCAGTCTATCGCAGGACACATAGACACACATGCAGTTTACAGATACCAGTTTGCCCATAAATTTCAGTCAAGTTCACAGTCACAGAAACATGGGAGGGACTCAACCCCCCAAACTGGAGTTGTAAGGCTTCAATGGTAACAATTAAACCACTATCTCTCAGGTTATTGTTCCTAAATGAGCTCATTGCCTGGCGTTCCCCCCTTTAGAGCAACCATACTCCTCGGTACAGAGTATCCTAGACCAGAGGTGGCCAATCTTATCCGCAATGGGCCGGTGTGCATGTGGGTTTTTGCTTCAACTCCCTAATTAGATTACTAAATAGAGGACTGATTGGCTGAAGAGTCCTCACACCTGGAGCTGAAAAGCTGACCTAAAGGTTACACCAAAAACCTGCATAGACATTAGCCCTTTGCGGATAAGATTGCCGCCCGCCCCCACCCTCCAGTCTAGATAAATCCAGGGTTTGCACTGCTAAGACTATATCCATGTATGTAGTCAGAGACGCATAGCAGTGGTAAGGTTGACATTACGTTGATGGACAGATTTACTAGGCCCTTTAATAATGAGCTTGGGTGGGGGGGGCAGCCTGATCCCAGGCACCCATTTCAGTATCTTGACAAAACAAAATCTGTGCAGTATGAGGTCCTCAGTAAACACTGCTTTTTTAATTTCTAATCTGCCAGGGATAACACCATTCTGCACTGCCAATCTTCCTGCTGCTTGGGCTGAACCATTCCTTTACTTATAGGGGGTGCACTGGCATCGGCCGTCCACTGGAAACACTGTCATATCTTTTAAAGGGCAAAGACCACAATTAGTGAATCCCCTCCGTCATTGCTTGATGCTTGGACAGCACAAGCTGTACCCGCGGTCTTGCTGTCGGTGTGATTAATGACTCAGCTGAGTGAAAAGCCACAGTTTCTGCTCGGTCCTGGCGTGGGAACACACTGCACATGCAGTGCATTGAGTTCAGGTCACTCCACTCTCTCTTTCCTAATGCCAGGTCGTTAAGTGGTCTCATAATTTATATTTATAAACTGGGTGCGATTTGAAACCTAAAAGTGGTTTGTGTGAGTTCCCTGCAACGCACTGAGACAAAAATGTGCACGATTAATTCTCTGACAACTACTGACCCTCAACATTGTCACCCTTACTGGGTTTGTCACCTGAAGGTTGTGGGTTCTGGTCCCAAGAAACACCCTTTGGGGAAAAATACTGGACCTGTTGCAGTGCAATATTATGCCATCATCCCGTGTGCTGTGTACTTTTTCATTTTCACTATGTTTACATTATGTTTGCACAATCTGTATCATCCTTGCATCTTGTCAGTTTTTTCACTATATGTATCTTTGCTCTCTATATACTTACTGCTGTATGCACAAGATTTTCTCTAGAAGATCAATAACGTTTATCCAGTCCAATCTAATCCAGTCCAATCTAATCCAATGCGATCCGATCTAATCCAATCCAATCCAGTCCGATCCGATCCGATAAAATCCAATACAGTCCCCTTCATTTTTCAAACCATTTGTCTAGTACAGGGTCATGTTGGGTCTGGGGCCAGTTCTAGAAAGGACAGGAAACAAAGCAGGGCCACATGCATGGATGGGATGAATTTATTAATGTATAATTTGTATATATTTATAATTTTTATTCATTATTCACATTCCGTTACAGGTAATTATAACTCTAGTCATTGTAAGTATAATAAAATGAAACCTGGCTTTGTCTGTACTCTGCCGGTTCTGCTGGATGGTACTCAGTCGTGTTTCTCAATATCATACACCCTAAATACATGTGGGAGGTGTCACTCTGCATCATAAGCTCATAGCATGGGCACCCTCCCCTTCCACCTGTCCCCCCGGCTCAGTCGGAGGTCAGTCACATCCATATTCGGATCGGGAGGCAGTGGTATGGGAAGGAGAGCAGCTGGTGTCTGCGTGATGGCCATAAAAACCACTTATTAAGCGTGTTTTGCAAATGGCTGCTAATGGACTTTATTTAAGGACTGACTGTGGCCTGTTGTGTGCGCTGGGCCTGGTGGATCATCTCCGCTAGCTCTGCAGAGGTCATCATGCTCCTTAGAAGCCGGCCCGTACGTCCTGGTTTGTGGGCACCTTCTTAGTGGCCACTGGCCCCCTGTGACTTCCTCACCGAGAATGAGAACAGCCTTAATGAGTGAAACACTCCCAGCACGGCATCATCTAAACCGCGTGCCGTCAGTGTCAGCCTCTGTCTGCACACAGGAGCGGCCGCGTACCGCCTCTCCTCTGCTGCCTGATCTCGCCAACTGTCATCAAGTACCCAGTGAAAACAAAGCCTTCCGCTGGGCAGGACCTGACATCTATAGTGGGACGTGCTGGGTATCGGCCACAGAGTGAACTCGGGTGCGACGCCCCACCTCTGGCACAATCGGAGGTCAACAGGGAGCTTGCGGGTGTCGAGCTCTGGTCCTCACCGGAAGCGTCCGGCAGAGGCAGGCTTACTGGGGGGGGTGATCCTCGCCTTGAGCCGCAGTGTTAATCAGTGGGGGGGCCTTTATCAGCCCCCTGTCATGTCCGTGTTTCCCTCTGGTTTGCCTCACTGGGGGGGGGGGGGGGGGGGGGGGGGGGGGGGGGGGGGGGGGGGGGGGGGGGGGGGGGGGGGGGGGGGGGG
>JABFEA020000116.1:1316944-1333923 GCA_019775915.2 Cyphomyrus plagiostoma
ATTTGGTATCGTGGGGTTACCATTCTCCTGGCGAGCGGCAGGCTCATCTCCCCCCAACACTCACCCCAAGGACTGCGCCCCCCCCCCACCCCCCCCCCCCCTTCCCCCCTAACTGCTGATCAGCCCAGGGAGCCTGGGGTGATGGCGAATTATGGCCATGCTGCCAACACAGTTAACAGTGGATTATGGAAGCGGGGGTTAAGTCCAGCCAGGAAGGCTGCTCCCCCCCGGTCACTGTTGGCCCCCTCAGCCTGTCTGGACCCCGTCTCTGGGCCCGGCCTGACAGGTAGCGGGATTTCCCCCAACGCTCCACACGAGGGCCAAGAAGGAAAGCCAAGCGCGATGGATTAGTGCGGGATTATGTTGTCAGAACGAGGCTTGATGGACACACTGCTCGCAAATAAATTGCAATGCGCTCTAGGAGCTGCAACTCAAACAGGAAATCCCTCCCCATCAAGAAAACGAGAGTTGAAAAATCATTAATAATTTATAAACACCCACTAGTTACCAAAGCGCTTCCAAAAATGGCCACTGATGTATTTATCTGTGTATTTTTGCCATTACCTGCCTCAGGGGCTGTGTAATGTATTCATTTCACTGCACTGACATGGATCCGGGGCCAGATAAGACAGAGTGCACAGAAAATTCCCAGTTTTCCCAGTGCCTGCTCTGTTTCTCGTTATCCCGCAGAATGGTGCGGTGCTCCCAGCTCTGGCAGGGCCCCAGTGGGACTGGCATTTGTCAGTTTGTGGTTCTGACTGGTTTCGGTCAAAGTTAACATCCCCAAAAGTAGCTTTTAGTACAGTACTAAAAAGAGCTTAGCTGGATTACGTGACTCAAGTAAATGCATCCACATGTTTAAAATGGGGTCCATTAATTACAGAGCGCCCCCCCGCTGGCTGCCAACCTGCCGTTAATCACCGTGCCTCACCCCTGTCCGTGTCTCATTGGCAGGACAGGACGTGTCTACTTGATGTCAATAAGCTACAGCCAGCTACAGCTTTGAGAAAACAGCATTTTGGAAATTCGTTTCTCATTCCGAGACTAGTGTTGGTTGCATCCCACAGAAAAAAGATTTATATAGCTTTAGTCATTCATAGTAAACTCATTCAAAAATTTTATCTGCTGACCTCCATGAGTGCTGCATTTCAAATATTTACATCCATTCTGCCCCATAATCTATTTCAATTCTAATGCTATTTCATTTTTTTTCCCAATAAGTAGCCTTGGCTTTGCTCTGCTCTCTTACATTTTGATTATATGTGGCTGGCAGTAATGTACAGAGATCCCCCGCTATATCGCGGTTCAGCTATCACGCCCCCGCTATATCGCAGATATTTCCTCGAAGCATCACAGTTCACTGCGATGTGTGTATATTTAAATAGTGTGTTTTAATAAGTCTACATGTGTTTAAAGCATGTGGGAGGGGTATTTTTAGGCTTAAACTATGCAAAAATATTTATTTATATAGTCTTTCTATATCGCTCATTTTCACCTATCGCTGATGGGTCTGGAACGTGACTTCCGCGATAGGCGGGGAATCACTGTATACGGCAACATCAGTGACAGTCACCAGGGTGCGTTCTATATTTATTATCTATTATTGTCTATTCTATATTCTAATACCTATTTTTCAAAATCATCCTGATGGGTATTAATGCAGAGCTTTTCTCGGGTTCGAGCTGGAAAGTCTCTGAAAGCTGTCAGGGAAAAAAAATTAAAAGAAAAGAAGAAAGAATTTACCTTTGGTCGTTTGTATCGTTGTAAATGGTCGGTAGGTGATGTTTTTCCAGCATGTAAAACGGGTGGCGGATGGAATGGATCCTATGCAAATGAGATTAATTAGTTCCCACTGGAATGAACAGCACTCTTCATTAATGAGTTGAGTATATTTGTTTAATTCAGCAATGGGTGTGAGCAAGTCAAACCAATGAATATGCATCATATATTGAAAATTTGGTGTGTAATGTACTGATTGATTGGTGCTGTGCTTTGAATCATTAAAGAAAATAGTTTCACATAGTTGTAGCATGTTCTGCATCAACTGTGGCGCAAACAGATTGTAATCCCAGTAAGAGATAAACATTTATTGCATAGCTTTACACCATCTCGTTCCATCATGACGATCAGACCAATGTGCTATCTTCACCTGGAAAAGCTGACACTGTTACCAAGAAACGGCTTTTTATGAATGGAAGAGTCACTCAGAAGTGACCGCAATATCATTGGCCAGCGATTAAAGAGAGTGTTCTCCTCAAGAGATCTGAATTTAGACGGCCCTTTTAGACAAGAGTTCGGTGTCACTCAGCTGTGCAACTGGGTTAAAAATGGTTCCTGCTCTCGACTCATCTGGGACCTCAGGCGGCAAAATGGGGAGGAGTGCATTCAGAATGAACCGTAAGCTGATGTACTCTTCTGCTAAGGGATGTTAGCCACATGCTGCTATCAGAAGCTAGAGATAGCTGAAGAATGCCTCGCTTGCATTTCACTCTGGCGTATATACAGCTTATTCAGAGTTTCTCTGACCCCCTGTGTGAAGCCCTTACCACTGTGGAAAGCACTTTCAAACATACAACAGATATGGCCCTAGGGTGTATATTTACAGTGCACTCTGGGATATCTGTGGGAGGACTTTCTGGATAGATGCTAAATGAAGGCACCAGTCCACAGTAAGTTTGACAGAAATGTTTAAGTGTTGTTTTTTTTGGCCATTCCACATGTGAGACAATCTTCTTGGGTTCTGACATTTTCTATCTGAGTTTGTAAACTTGGATCATGTACTTGATGGTTTCCTTTGAAGCAGCTGATGCAAATTAAAGTACTGCACTTGTGACTTGGCTGTGGATGATTTTCTTGCTTCCTTTGCATCATTGCAATGATTTCTAAGGTAAAATGAATGTGATGGACCAGGAACAGAGCATCAATCAGAGGGAGCAGGCAAAGAGCGAACAGGAAATGCTGCCAGGTAATATTTAAGGGACTGGAAGGAGGAACCTGGTCTTCTCTGGACTTCCACAAGGGTGATTTATGGGGCACCATGCACCACACTTAACACCCCCCCCCCCCCCCCCCCAAGCAGCCAAGCACTGGGAGTGACACTTGATCCAGCTATGGGGGTGTAGGCAGTACTGGTTCAGGGACCATGATTGGATGAAGACTGGACAAATGCTAGAGTGAGTTGTGAGAGGAGGGCCCCAGAGGATCTTTTGAGTCTTACAGTTTTCTCTTTCACATGTGGCCTTCCTGTTAGCTAATCTGGCCAATTATCTCACTCATTAACAAGGGACAGAATTCTGATTGGATGCTTTTTTCTTTATTCTACCATTCTCTGTAGACTCACTGTGTCCCTTCAAATCCAGCCTCCTAATCATCCCCTACATCTCAGGGTTTCACACATTTTTCCTCCCCCTGAGCGTGGAATATCTGTAGGTTTCCAAGTACCAAACTGGGAGACACTGCTTTATCTTACTGGTGAATTCTTTCCTGCCCCTTCACCACCTGAGCTACTGTGTGGTGAGCGTACTGATGCAGAATGGCTGCCGTCGTATCGTACAGGTAGGTGCTACACAGTGGTGGTAGTTGAAGTGGCCCCCCATTGGTTCCAAAAAGTGCTATTATAGATGTAACATTTGTTCATTCTTGACACTGTAATGTGTGAAAATCTCAGGAGGTTTCTGTTTCTGAGATGCTGGAAGCATAACGTCTGGGCCACCAATCACACCACGTCCAAAGTCATTTAGATGACACACACATTCCATTGCTTAGCTTCACAGGAATTAAACCTTTCACCCTGTCTGCTTGCTGTATATTTTCATTTGCTGTCACATGATGCACTGTTTGGAGGAAAAGGCTCTTTGCCTTGACTAGTTGTAAATTTGATTAGTTGTAGCTAATATAGTGGCTTATTGTACTTACTTTTGTCATCATTCTTTGGACCACGGTCTTTGTTGTCACAGTTGTTTGCATTCCTCAGGAAATGTTTGTCAACTGTAAAACTCATTAAAATCTAATTGGATGAAATTTAACTCGCTGAAATGGAGCTAGCTGAAATGGAGCTCACGGAAATGGAGCTCACTGAAATGGAGCTCACTGAAATGCAATGTGTTTGCCAGTGAAGGCTAAAAATGTGGTGAGATGAATTCTCTCAGGAGGAAGACAGGCTGCCTGAGAGGTTATCAGAGGATGGTGGCAAACAGTGGTGGCAAACCTAACACCTTTGTATCATAGTAACGGGATCTTCAGTTCTGAATATACATGCCGCCTGGCAGATGCCTGCAGAGTCTCTGTCCCACGGCTGTCTGATGAAACGGGGTGGTCTCCCTCAGCAAAGCGATCTTCACACACCGCACGGGGCCGACCGGGGGCAGGTGTCGGAGCGGGGCATGGGAAGGCGGGGGCTGGGGGACGGCCCCCAGCCCACTGACAGGCCAATTAGGAAGAGCGAAGGCATTATCTCAGGTATGTACGCTAGATAAGGTGAGCATGCTTGTTATAAATACGGCACGTGATTGAGCAGGTCTGGACCAGGAGCACAAGCCGGGAGAAAGCAGCACCCTGACTGCTTGTAGACATCCCTGATGAATTATAGACGTCCCTGATAAATTATAGACATCCCTGACAAATACCTTGTTCATTTAAAGCACATTATACTGAGACAAATGTCTGCTTAAAAAAATATCTGAAATACTAAACAGAACAAACTTTTGTAAAAAATAATAATAACTAAATCATATTCTCCAGCCTTGTCCACGTCGCATCTGGTATAGGCTCCAGACCCCTCGCAACCCTGAATAGGATAAGCGGTTACTGAAAGCAGATGGACGGACATACCCTTCATATACGTAATCTGAACATTAACTTTCAGTTTAGTAAATTGTGCAGAAAATCGACGGTAGATCGATGAATAATATTTACAAACAGGATTATCCATCCGTCTGTCTTATCTAATGCAGGGTCACAGTGTCGGCCAGGACAGGACAGAAGTCAGGGGAACACCCAGAACACTCATCGTAATAGAGAAGCAGGCAGTTACGTGCAGGACACTGGGAGAACATGCAAGCTCCGTACGCACCGGCTCAAGGTGGGATTCAACCTCCAAACATGGAGTCACGAAGCAGCATCGCTACCAACAGAGCCAGGATTCCACCCAATAGCACGTCATGTATAATGTGTATCGTATTTTTTTTTTTATTGTTTTGACACAGTGTCGGGGGATGGGTGGGCTGACCGTGAGGGTCCATCTCATAATCCAATCCCCTCTGCACACAAATCCTGTTGTGTCTATACACAGATATTCTGACCCATGCTGATAATTCAGCTCTCACCCGATTATTTTCTTTATTGCCCTTGCTCTCCTCACATGACATGAGGGTAAACAGTAGCCGTGAGAGTCACATGTCTCTTTAAATAAACCACACACTCTGATTATATTTTAATAGGATGGTTTTTACCCCCCTGGGTGGCAACCCCCAGCAAGTGTTTGCTAGCCCTTCCACGAAGGCCCCCCGGACTCAGTGTTGAGATGTAATTACTCCGTGCAGCCTCCAATGAAAGGACTCTCTGGCCCTTTACATTGTCTGTGGTGCCTACTGTCTGTCATTACGTCTCCCCAGAGTTATTCTGATCCAGGGTCAGTTTGCAGTGAAAACACGGTGGGCCAGTGGTTCATGTCTCAGAGGGTTGAAGTTTGCCCTCCGCCCCCTCCCCCCTGTTACATTCCCCGTTTCCTGAGGAGCAACAGGAAAGCTGAGCCAAGCCGACGGGGGGTGGACAGCGGCTCCACAAAAGAAAATAGACAAATTCCCCCACTAAAAAAGGCACCATACTTAACACATGATGGCAGCCTGCAGCCCTTCTGGAATGATACAGTCAGTCCCAATGACTCACTCCCATGTTGATGGCTTTGCTTCAAATAAATCAGGGTGTGGGGGAAGGAAATGGTTTGTGAGTAAGGTGAAATCTCATCATGAACAGGATGTGAGTTTTATTAAAAAGACTCAGACAAAAAACACACTTTGGATAGACTGAAGTATGTCTTTGTTTAAGAACAATGCAATGATTTTCAGCCCTATGTTAAGTCATTAGTTCTGGAACTCTTTATAAACATATTGTCTGAAGACATAACAATGCAAAGGCATAGCAAAACAGATTAATCTAAATGTTATATTAGCCTCTTAAGGTGGATTTTCATGGTTAAATTTGTATTCTCTTTATTTTTTGCCTGATCTGTCACTGGTACTGACTGGGGTTGCAAAGCGACAGTACATTTTTGGAAACTTTCCAGAAACTTCCTTTTCCATGGGAAGTTAAGGTGGGTAATTTGGAAATTCCAAGTTGGAAATTTTCCATGGGAGTTTCTGGGAATATTTTGGAATTAACAGAAAATTCCTGGAATTTTTTCAACGCTAAAACCGACATTATTAATAACGAGTATTCCCATAAGCAACTGGCCATAAGGAATTATAGGATTTACTGCCGCAGCAGTTCGAGGCAGGGATACCTTAATTAGATACAAAATGAACATCTTTTCCTAACTTACATCTACAAACAACCGGCCATCTCAGGTTTATAGGTTGCTTCATTCTGCAGACAAGAGCTACACCGTATTCCCCTCCCAGCATTTTTCATATCACGAGCCCACTTCTGAGATCTCCCCCCCTGGTGAAACCGCAGCCAAGCTCACCACATGAATTTCATTAGCGTGCAACGGCCTGCAGTCTCAGTTTGGCATCTTGAGGCGAAGAATGCGGCAAAAACGGCACAACTGAAGACTTCATGAGCTGACACCGAGAGCCGGGCCCAGCTGGGAGGTAACTTAATACCCCGACAGAGCATGAAGTCACCCCTTTGCGTGCAACTCGATAAGAGGGTCACCCGGGTCTGCAGAGCAGGACGGGCTATCATCATTTGTTTTTTAGGGAATTCCTTTGGTGAACTGAATAATCTCCAAGTTATTCCATGTCCTCAAGCTAATCACGAATATCAAGAAAGTTTCCGGTTTGTCACATGCGTAAGAGTCATCAAGATTTTAAAGTCAAACATTATAGCTAGTCTGTTAAATCGCTGCATGTCAGAAATATGACCTTACTGTAAAATAAATATGCCATTAGATCTGATATCGTTTAATATAAGTTCTTTTTGGGGCTCATTATGGTAACCGGGGAGACAGCAGCAGAGGTAGAAGGTACCACACAGCCTATTTTTCATTCCCACTCCCAGCTGTTTCTACCTGGGTCCCAGCGCTGCCAGTGAGTTACCTCATAGCCTCCCCCCCATAGTGACCCCTCCCATGAACTCCGCCGCAATAACATTTGTGCTGCGTCCTTTGCTCCCTCCCACTTTTCCCGCGTTTGCGTGACGGTGGAAGAGCAAAGTAAAAGTCCCCCAGCATCTATGGGCCGGGAGGCTTAAGCTGCTTGATGTTCCCCCCTTGAACCCTGAAAATTCTATTACAGTTGTTATCATAACTGAGATGACGCAGATAATCTTCCTTATTATTATTATTGTTCTTTATTGCTTTAATTTATTCCTCCCTTTGGGGCTGGCCTGCGTAATGAAGACCATACGGGGAAGAACTGGCGTCCAACTTTTAACCAATTGTTTCTGACACGAGAGAGTCTAGGAAATGACTCTAGATTAATGCTGCCATCTAGGGAGAGAGGCAGAGCCTTTGCGGGGAGATTCTGTACAGCACAAACGTACAGAGGGCCTGGCAGCCAGGGATAAAGACCCAAATTCAGGTCCCGCTCTTTTCCAGACCCGGCCAGTGGCCTCCATCAGGCTCCGTCATTCTCTTAGCCAATGGCGTGACTGTGATGGATGTCTTAGCTGAGTTGTATGGATGACTGTAGGCAAGCAGTGTATTTCTGAATATACAGTACAGGCCCTTAACTGACCTGAAAAAAAGTCTTTCTACCAGTAAACTGACATTAACCAGTAGCCGCTATTTGGAACAAATCAATTCTAGATTAAACGTGATGGAGATAATTGTATATTGTATGCACAATATACCAGCATTTTGCAGCTAAAAGTTTCAACAAAAAAAGCTTAGCACCGTTAACACACAACATATTTTTTTATAATGAACTGAAGATAATATTTAACACAAAATAAACATCACAAGCCCCTTTTGATGCAGAAGGCATTCAAATACATTAATCATATACAACAGGTCAGAGCTAGAGGCATTACGGCCGATGTAATTATGATTGCAATGCACTTTAAACCGTAAAAGGGGATTTTCTTGCTTTCTCCTTTCCCCCTCGCCAATACCGTACGATGATTATCCCGTTTTCCTTTATCCACTCCACGCCACTACATTCTCCCTCTTAACGAGAGCTCAGGCTTTTACAGCTGGATTTAAGGAGATTTGACTGGAGTGCCTGTCAGCAGGGGAGCGGTAATCTGCCAGGCAGCCCCGGGATTAAACCCCTGAGCCAGGTGACCAGCGAAGGGGCGGGGCATAGGGGGCGGGGCACAGGGGGCGGGGCTCCGGGGTTGGCAGAGGGCATGAGGGCAAGGGGCCGGATTCTCGTGTGAGAGAGGAGTGAGCGCGCGCACACTAATCACTGGAGGATTAACGGGGGTTTAAATGATACTACAGTGTAATGCACGGGTGCGAGGATGGGTCCCGCACAGCACCACACTGGCATCTGAAATGATAGGGACAGAGTGCCAGTTTACGGAAGATACCTGAAATTTAACGGCGTATTTCACCACAGTCTTATACAATATAAATAAGTATCTAAATGATATGCCTTTATGTGTTATTTACAACCGAAAAGCTATAGTTAAATTGTTTTTGTATGTGTGCAGTGTATAAAATCCTATCAAATCTGATACATAATCTGTTGTTTTAAATAAATAAACAAGATTATCACCCTGGTCGATAAAAATTTGGGAGTTTACGTGTGTGGTTGTACTTATCTACTTCAGCCTTGTAAAATGAAATTGTTGTTGCCCTTTTACAAATTACACCCAGACGTCGCACTTTGTATGTGTGCAGGGATCATTAATTAAAAATTCCTTTGGGCCACCCACAGAGACATTTGAGCCTGGTGCCCTCCACCTAAACAAAATCAATAATGTTAATTCGTTAATAAAGTCAGACAAAAGCACTGAATAACCAAGAAGTGGTCTCGTGTGTCTCATTGCCTTAATATAGGGTAACAATAAAACAATTTCAATCGCATTAAGAGCAGCATTAACCGTCCAATGAACCGATGTTGCCGTATTCGTGTGTATTTGCTCTCGGCATGAGCGGAAGAACCTATAACACGCACCTCAATTAATCAAAATCAGAAATTCTTGCATTGACGCTGATTTAGTGGAGTAATTTTAGCAGAGAAAGTTTTAGGTCAAAGAATGAAGTACGGCTCTTAATTACAGTAAATCCACCGTATACACGTCAGATTTAATTATTTTCAGTAAGAAATATATGCATTTTGATTTTAATTAAACTGATCTGTCTAAAACCATACTGTCAAATTAGGCAAATTCATACTCACACACACACACACACACACTATAAAAAAATGAGAATGTCCCATGTTTTACATGTTGAATGTGCCATTTTAAAAAGAGTACTGCTTTTTTGACAAACTTAACTCAAAAAGATAACACATTAATAGCATCTGACTTTGTGGTGCACTTGTAGATTCTGGGGTAGCCTACCAGAGGTTAAACATGTCAATCTTCTCAAACATGGGCAGACATGTGCCAATCAAAGGCCCCACATCCAGCCCACCGCGGCCACAGCGGCTTGGAGACGAGGAGGAGCTTCCAACCTCCTGTCTCCAAGGACGCCAGGGTAAAGAATGAGCTGCCTGAGCTAAACAAACAGGCTTAACCACCTTGCTAATCCAGGGAGTCCCTCTTATCTGAGTGAAGATACTCCCCCCCCCCGAACCACCATCTCCATATCCATAAGAGGGCAGCTGTGCAGGTTAAAACAGGAACTGCAAATTATGGGGTGGTATACAAAGACCAAAAGTAGGAAAATACACAATTTTCAAGTCATAGTCTGTATACTATTTTATTAGCAGGGCTATTCCATGGACCCGTGAGTGACTGGGCCCCTATAAAATTTGGAGCATAATTGAATTGCTTTGGGTTGGGGGCCCAAAATCTCTAGCGGCCCTTCAGGTTAGGAGCCAGATGTGTTCTTTCTTCTAAAAGTAATTTATATATAAATATAAATTATTATATATATAAATTTATATGAAGGACCCAGATGGTAAAACAGCTTCACAGGAAAGTTGTTTTAATGAATTTCCTAGTATTTCATGCCCCTGGTCACTTGCAGATTAATGGTCAGGAAAGCATGTTTCCAGTAGCCACTGTGTGCAGCTTCAGACAGAACAGCAGTCCCTCACACTTATGCCTAACGTGCCGGTTTAACTTTTCCCGTTACAGCTGTTGCGTTGGGCGCCTTGCAGGCAGAGCGTCCGCCATCGACGGCCGCCTGGGCTTTGTGTCTGTGCCGTATGGCCCAGCTCACTGCTTCCCTGCTGTCCTCTGGGCTAACCCACATTTCTTCATCTTTCGGTCATGGCACTTGAGAACAAATGCATGGCTAATGTTGGGGTGGTGGGGGGGGGGAGACGAATGGGGCCCCTGGTGGTGTCAGAGGAACAGGAGCGAGGGGTGGGGGTGTGTGTGCATGTGGTGGGGGTAGGGCATGGGGTAATTTGTGTGGGCGCCCCCAGAGATCGGCGCCATTCATTAGACAACTTTATGGGGAGTTAAAAGCCCCATGCTGGATGAGACCCCCCCACACACCCGACGCCGTCCTCACCGTGTCAGCCTGTGCCAGACCACGTATACATAAAACACAGTGCTTGTCCATCCTTAACCCCGGTGCATATTTGAGCGGGGCCTGCATGTGGAACATAAATAATTTAGAAAGACATTAGCTTGCTGTGACATGGGGGCCATTACATTATGCTGGTGCAGTCGCTGTGATACCATCGCTGCCATTTTTCACGCAGGTTGTATCGATGGCTCCAGTGCAAATACAGACCTGCCTGACACAGAGAAGGGCCCAGGGAGTGCAGCATGCGGTAAAATTCTAATTCTTATAACAAAAGGAAAAGTTTGGATATAAACATAGTGCATCAGTTATAATTATTTAGCCGTTTCGCACAGAAAAGGGATACATACAACTTCACATTGTAATTGTTCAGGGTTCTGTTCATTTAACTTCAATTTACTAGTCTTTGTAAAAAAAAAAACGAATAATACATTTTCTAATTGTTAATGGCTGGTCAGATAGCTGCTTAGTTCATGTAAAACCTCAACCAAATATTTGGAAGACCTGGTGGAGCTTGGTACTAGATGGTACATCTGGAGAACCTGGTGGAACTGAGCCCTAGATGGTGCATCTGGAGAACCTGGTGGAGTAACAGTAACTGGATCCCCTTTGGAATGAAGACACATTCAGAGATCCACAAATACTGGCAAACCACATGAAAGTTACAGTTTTCATTTTGAAAAATCACTGTACATCTGCATGGGGCTCATTCAGTGATGGATGTCCCTTTGCAACACACACATATGCTCACAGCCATCATTTAATTACAGAGAAATGGACACTCAGCCTCATGTTATTCCTTATGATCAGAGACACAGCCTTACATTACATTCCCATTTTAACTATCACTGTCATAGGAGCCTTTTCAAACAGCACAATCCACATGTACAGTTTCTGTCTGATTATTATATTAAATTGTTCATGCCCCTATTTCCCAGTGAAACAAACTCCATATAGCTCAACGTCAGACAATAAAAGACTGATTTCTACTAACAGAAAGAGACCATGGAAATTACTAGAGGAAAAATGTTCCCTGGATTTGGTGGATAGGGTAGTTACATAAGTGTGCATAGCATTCCTACAATTAGTATTCCTGCAAGAAGGCACTGTACAGTCTTTCAAATCAATATATTAGACCTCAGTACTTCCCCTTTTAATGAGTGGTCTATTGGAGCATCCGGAATCCCACAGAAAATATCTCCTAAAATATTAGAATCACTCTCAGGATTATTGGGTTTATGGTAAGGAGGGAAAGATTAGCATATAAGGCTTTCTAAGTAAAAGGCATTCTACGTATAAATCCAGAGGTAGAGAGGTTTTAAATGACAGCTGCTCTGCATTGACGAACCGCTGAAGGGTCTTTGCCGACATACATTCAGGGTCAGCAGAACCGGTAAGGAAAGCCTAGCTGAAGATCCGATAGAAGCTTGTAAGGGATTCTGCCTCTTTGTTTCAGTGGTCTGGTGGATATGGAAGGATAACAAGGTCAGGTGGGAAATCCCAAAGCTAATCAGAGATCCCTCAGTGCCCACAGGTCAATTACTACCTGGTTAAACTAATTAACGTGACCGGTGGGTGCCAGGTTAAAGCAGGCTTCCCATGTCAATCCTGCTCACTGTGGTCCTCCACTATTTTGCAGTTTTCATGAAACCACAAACAGCAGAACAGGTGCATAGTGCTGGTTCAGTATCTGGAGGCTTCTCTGCGGGCTTCAGTGGGCCTCAACGTGTCTCCGTGCTGCTGGGTTGGGGTCTGACCTCTGGGTAGACTTTATGAACTCCTCTCTTTCTTTATATGGAGTTTATTAAGCCAGGACTCAAAACTGTGTGGTTCAAAACCCCATGAATGATTAGCAATGGTTAGCTAATCTGTATCCTGGGATTCCTGTGCTACACCCTGGATCGGAGTAGCCCATAATGACTGGGACGACCTTACATTTCCAGTGGACCTCATCAGGAAAACTGATAATCATGTCACTTCTTCCATAACGGAGTTAATTCAGGGCACTTGGCACCTGCCTGTTCTGCCTCTAGCTGCTTAATTGAATTAGCATTTGGCTAAATAGGTGACAAACAGCACATCTAATGAAGATGCATTTCACATAATGCATCTATATCTCTGTGCTGTTTTAAAATGGAGCTTACCACCTTAACCAAAGGCACCTGATTCTTTGGGAAATTATAAATTACTTTTTAAAATTTTCAAGTTCAAGATTTATCTGTCACATATAAAACCAGACACTGTACTTGCTTTTTCCGTCCACTTCCAGAACTTCACTTGAAAAGAAATATGTAAAGCAAAGAAAAAAATAACGTAAAACGATAAGAAAAAATTTGACTAAGTGGGACGAAAAAAAAAAGAAAAAAAAGAAATAACTGCAAAATAGACAATCATACTGGTATTTTCATTTTTTAAGGGAACTGGTTTCAGCTCGCAGTCAGAAATGGCGTTTTTTCGTACGGCGGTCCTCGCGGGCCTCTTCGTCTTCCCTCGTTGGGATAGCCCCCTCCCGGCTGTCCCTTGTCAGCTGCCTGTGATATGCGGCCCCCCCTCAGTCTACCCAGGCCCATGCTCCCCCCTTTGCCAGGGAGCGCTGACTAATGGCCCTCTGACTGGTCTGGCTTGCGCCTGACCCTGACTTATCGTGCTGCCTGGTTCCTCTGGCCGCTGTCTCTCTCCTTTCTTCCGCCGGGTTCGGCCCGATCGCTCCTCCTGTGTGCCGCACTGCCTAAGAGTCCGTGATGAATGCAGGAACATTACTGACAACGTAACCTGTCTTTAAACATTTCAAGATGTGCTTCTCGGGTCTTGATTGGTATGGCATAGCATGGAGGGGGGGTGTGATACTCTATTACTCTGCACTGTTTGTAGTTAAATATAGTACTTTGCTTAAATTCAACAATATAAAAATTGAAATCATTAAATTAAAAAAACATAGTCAGCATTGACTGATACGACGCATAAATAAATCAATGTGGACTAATACCACCATGCCCCCCCCCCCCCCAATAATCACGTTTATTAATAATCACGGGTGGAAACCTCAACACCCTTCCTCAATGTTTAAGATTAAACATCAAAGTTATACCCTTGGACTAAATAAATTTGCCTCACACCTACAGGATCAGGATATACCTCCATGCTGCGCTTGTGGACTTCCCTTCAGATGCCCCAGTACCCTTCTCTGGCACAAAGGAGTACAATGCATGGTTGTGTGAGCCTGTGCGATTTATCCTGTAATGGACTACAGTTCACCCCCCCACCTTGTGGCCTATACTGCTCGAGACAAATGGTTGAAAAAAAAAAAAATATATATATATATATATATATATATATATATATATGAGCAGCTATGTGATATGGCAATTTAATATGACTTATTCCTAGGCCAACTGGCCAATTAAATGCAATCGTGGACTAGGGTTCTAGTGATGTATATGAGCAGTGACAAAGGGTGTCTTTATCATTTTGATAGCGGGTAAAGTAAGATGCAGAACCATGGCAGGCGGTGCCAGATAGCACTCGGTCACTGTGAAAGTCATTCCATAACCTGCAGAGAATGACCTACCCATAATGCATCAGCAGACATCAAAAAGACACTGTAAGGAACATCTGGAGATAAGAAAAGCCAGTGTGTGCTGCATTGTTCCAGTGTCTCCAATATAAATTACGTGTGTGTTACGTATATCATTGTCCTTCTAATATATTGTGTTATAACTGATAACACTATATCCCAGGTATCAATCCCTCCCATGCGTATCTTCTTCAAAACCGTCTTTTATGTTTAATAGGCCATTAAGTTGCCATTTCTTTGGCTGTCTGATCCATGACGGAGATTCACATAACCAAGGAAGGCATCCTTTATTCCGTTTGATTTTCCAACCAGCCCTCAGCAAAGACTTACTGTTTTAGTTAGGCTAAGAAAACAGGCGGCTATGCAATCAGACCCAACGAGGAACAGGACCGGACCCGCGGGCCTCGATCACAGTTTATGGACTCGCCTCACATTTACAGATGTTTTGCTGTCTGTTGAGTAGGGGGGGGGGGGGAGGATTCACCGGAAGGTCAAGTGCAGGTACCCCCTGTCAATCTGTAAATCAATGTTATTTTTTTTTTCTTTTAAAGAGCTTGGGATTGTATTTGCCGTCTCCATCCCTTGACACGGCACTCTCTGTAGCCTTCCACCCACTCCCAGAGCACAAATAGCCACAAAAAACAACACCTCCCCCCAGAGACATACACATGGTCTCATCTTCATCCATGGCGTGAGGTATATTCCCGCGGGTCGTCAGCTTGAACATGTACAGTGTTCCTCTCCATCATGCAGAAGGCCCTGTTTAAAACCGCCCGCCGTAGACGCCATGGTTTTACGCTCTAGTATGCCGCGGATACCTGAGTGAGGGAAGGGTGACCTTTCCCTGACCTGAGAAGCCTGATTCTGTGTGAAGCACTGCTCTTATTAAGTCCCGAGGGTTAAACCGCATTAACTCAGAGGCCGTTACAACAGTTATCCCCTCAAAATCTGTAATTTATTTATTTATTGCCACTTATGATGTTTCTAATTTACTACCTCACATTCCCCGGAAAACTGTGGAGTCCTTTCTCACTGATATCAGTTTACCGGTGTGGTAAACATCATTAGTCAGAAGCAGCATGTAAAATATGAAATCCCATACACACACACATGCCAATAACATATCTGCTTTCATTAGGACCCACAAAGAGCCGGTGTTTTTTGGTCCATATCTTAGCATGTTGGGAGCCTCGTTCCCCGCTACACGGAGCTCGCCTGTCTCCATGAAGCCCAACACAGCTGTGTTTCCACCACACATGAAATACTACGCTCCGCCGACTCTGTTGTTCTTTTTTTTCTTCACTCCCCGCGTCTCTGTAAAAAGCTGCACCTGCTGGTTCCATCACAGCGAAGGGTCTGGAGAAGAAAAAAAAAAAAGTGACCGTATATCCATCAGCAGGGACTAGGGTACAGCAGGGGGGGTTTTTTAAGGGGGGGGGCCTGATCGCACGTCCCAGAATGACCCCCTCCTTTTGCCAGGAAGACGACATTCAAGGCAGAGTGTCAGCTAATTATTACCCGGGTCTGCTGCATCATTCTTTAGGTCAAAACTTATGTTTTTGCCACTTTTTAAAACTCCGCTAGCTCCCCGAAACCAGCGATTGACATGCGTGGTGCTGCTACCCAGGTCTGCCGGCGTTTGGTGCAGACTACGGGCAGGTCTAGAGGGACCACGGCGCTCCCGCTAGGGCAGAAAAGATATCAGAGTGGTCTGGGTAGGGATTATGGCGGCCACAGGAGATCAGGCGAGCCTTCCTCTCCAGCTCCAGAGGGAAAACAAATATTAATCACCAGAACTACTCCAGTCACAAAAGTCTGGGTCTCAAGTGGGTGTGCTGGTGGGCGGGCCTCCCATGCACCAAAGGACGGAGTGCTATGAGGAGTAATGAAAGCTTCCGGGGGGGGTCTGGGAGCTGCCAGGGATGCAGGGCTGCCTCCCCGGGAAGAGGACTGGAATTCGGCTTTGTTTGGCTTCTCCCAAGATTGGCATGTCAACCTCCCGCATCGGGGGTCTCGGGGGTCGGCCCCGGCGGAGCCGCTGAGCTGGGCCCCACCTGCGCGCGGCGGCGGGCGCCATCTGGCCCCCCGCGTGCGCCGCTCCTCCACCCCGTGCCCGCCCGCCCGCTCCCCCGCTCCCCGGTGCCAGCCCGCCTTGTTTAATGAGCGCATATGAGCAAACAGAGCACTGCCAGGTGGCGGCGCCAGGGCCATGTGACCAGCGGCTCAACCTCGCTGTTCAAACCCAGGCCATCAAAGGGGCCCGGGATTTAGAAAGTAACCAAGACGTAATCCTCCCCCTTATTGGTCTCATTCATATTGAAATGCATGATCAGAGGAGCACAGGCGCCTAATCTCGCCAATGAGCAGCCCAGCACAGCTGCGGGGATAAAGTTGGGGTATGAGACCATCACTTTATTAGAAAGCTAAGGCCTCTGTGATTGGATTAGGGGGAATCGAAAGGAAATGTCATCTTACTTCATGCGTCCTGGGCAAGGCCGCTCGCTCTTTGGCTGACGTGCCCAACTCCAGTTAATTTTCTAATTTGATGAATGCATTCCACAATGACCCCAACCCTGGTGTACACACACAAAATGC
>JABFEA020000116.1:1341798-1363846 GCA_019775915.2 Cyphomyrus plagiostoma
CTGGGCCCCTGAATCTGCCAGGGTATCCATGCCCCTACTGTGGCCCCTGTAAAGTGCTGGGCCCCTGAATCTGCCAGTGTATCCATGCCCCTCCGATGGCCCTGTAAAAGGAACTCCAGGGGGTTTGCATGAGTTGGTGGCCAGAGGTAATTGGTCCTAAATCCTTTTTCTTATGATCCACATGAAGGATCTGGTACAGACACAGATATGCTACATCTTACCCTAGAAAAGCAAAGACCACCAGCTATCTTCTCTTTTAAGTGACAATAACTAGTTTGCTTTTGTGTGTAGCATGCAGCATAATAGTCCCATTTATGCTATGTTCATAAATGATTTACTAAAACTAAGCAAAAAGCAGACTGGTGTAAAATATTGGTGCCAGTAGAACCCCAACAACAATGGTAACCTGAATTACCTACTGTACATGAAGTGTGGTACCACACAGTAAAGGTCACCATTTTTAATTTTAATCTAGCAGTTATCATCCTGTCGTTTGCTGGTCTGTGTAAACTACTAGCTAAAGTTCACTGCTCTCTCAGAAAACAGTAGGCACCAGCACCCCCTGGTGGGCACTGCTACAGCACGTCGTCATTATAAAACAAAGTGCAACAATAACTTTGAAATAAGTAATAAAAATAAATAAACAAAATATCGATATAAAACTAATGGAGATTAACACTTTGTGGAAAAAAGTACCTTCTGTGCTCTGTCGCTCTTCTTGGGTGTCCCGCATTTTGCGGAAAAACGCAGGCCGTAGTCTAAACACCTACAACTGTGATAAAATTGTAATAAAGTCACCATCCACGTTTATGTGGGACGAGCAAAGCATGTTGTTCATAGGGCTTTGAAAATGTGTCTCACTAGGCCAGTCAATGAGGACACACTGGAAAAGGGAGGCTCGTTCTTGGCTTGTCATCTGTTCTCAGTACTATTCAGATTCAAATTTGACTGCCTGATTGCCACAGTAAACATAAAACTAATTAAAGCGATTCAACCTATTAAAATATATTGATCTCATCTAGCTCTCCCAACCCCCCGTTTTTTTCTTTCGGTTATCCCGGCATTCACTAACAAAGATCCTCCAAGGTGTCGGTTTTAAGCCGCGCATCAAGCGAGGAGGGGGATGCAGAGCGACGGAAGAGCGTGTGGCACATTGGGATCGTCAGCCCAGCCTCGATAATCCACCTAAAACCAAGTTTATCCAGCAGCGCACGAGGACAAACTTCCTGCACTTAAGTCCCGTGTTTAAACAAACGGGAAGCGGGGCGTGCAGACGCGCGATTCCGCCCGGGATGCGATTTGCACCAGCGTCACTAACTTAAATTCCCCCATTACTTTCGGAGCGACTTGTAGTCGGTTGCTATTCTTTCTCTGCGCCGTTCGTGGCGAAGGCATCCCTCTTCTTGCCACATCTACTGTAGGAAAACATCTGCCCGTACCTGGCTCTGACTTCTCATCCACGTGCCCCTCAGTGCTCATTAAAGGATTTTCGCGGGTGAGCTTATAATTATACCCTTTCGTCATTATTGCTTTTGTTTTTCAGAGTTCGTAGGATGGAACAATGCTTCCCATTCTTGAGACTGAACAGGAGTCATTCCCTGTTTTTTTTTTTTTTTTTACTTTGTAATATATCCCACTTAGTGGTTCTGGTTCTGGTCCAACTGTTAATCAGTCATTAAAGGTTTTTCTCCCTTTGTCATGAGACCTTGCTGTTGAAGTTCATTCTGTGTGGTGCTGGCCAAGCATGAGTCACACACATAACCTGGGCTGTGTGTGTGTCACAGTTGGTGTTTTCCATTACAGAATATGCCAGAACTGGACAAGCCATCTTCAAAATTAGGCCTGTAATCCTGAAGTGAAGTGATTAATTTTCATTGTTGATACACAGTGGACAACAACAAAATTCCTCCTCTGTACTTAACCCATACGTAACATTATAACATAGCGGGGGCAGCTAATTTAGCGCCTGGGGAGCAGTGCTTGGGAGGGGGGCCGGGGTTCCTCAGGGGGTTCCTTTGCTGGTCGGCGGATGGAACCAGCAACATTTCTATCATAAGTGTGTGTTCCTAAGCATTAGGCCAGCACTGCCCCCTCGAATTCAAATCTAAATCCAAATCCTGGTCCCTTGTCTCCACTAGAACAGTATTCTTCAAACTTTAGGTCAGCAAATAATCAGGAGAGGTCTCGAGATGATTTTCTGAATACACTAAAAAATTTGCACTGCACTAGAAGCCAGGCCGGTGGCCTCACTGCTGGGCCCGAGGGGGCATGTTAGTCCCTCATACTCCCCTATCCCGATGTTACCCGGTACAGTGTGGACTTCACAAGCTGCTTGAGACCTTTGGCTCGGGTCTCATCTGTTCCGTAAAAACACTACAAGTTATGACTGGTGATAGCAGATCTGCTCCACAGATCCGGTACGGCTTGTGGGTCTGGTTCTGCGGTCTCTCTTGGACCGATGGGTTTTGTAGAGGCTGGTGAGGTCTGTACACTCCAGGATTCACCCCCAAAATCAGCATTGGCTCGGATACGCAGCCAGTCTGTTCCCCTAATGAGGGGGCATCTTCTAGACAGACACACATAACTTCAGCAAACTGATGGGAGTTTGCAAATCTCCATGCCTAATGACGATTGACACAAACTGCAGTGTAGCCATGCACAAAGAGGAACCGCATGACGATTTAGGTATAATTACAAGTCATGCGCTTGTACGGCGTGACAGTTCTATAATTAATACATCACCAAATGCAGTTTTGCCCTTGCTGGCACAAAATAAACACTAACTTCTGAATGGCAGAAATAACATCACAGCATGAATCGCTGACAAATATGCTATGTAATTATCTCCCGTCTTTATTTTGTGTAAACATCTCACGTGTATTAATATTTACAATCATTTTTAAAAATAACTAATAATTATCTTTAATAATGGATTTTTAATATGTTTCCTCCTATGTAATTTGAATTGGTCGTTTTAAAACAAAAACTAATATACATTTACATGTTAAACAATTTAAATATTTATATATTTTGGATTTGGAAATTGTATACATTTTTATTTGATAAACCATAACCATAAGTCAGTCATGCATTTGTGTCGACTTATAATAATGTGAATTAAGGTTATTCATCATCAGTATTATTATTATTATTATTATATTTCGATGTGTGATACATCTAGCATGTTGCAGTTTAATTTAAAGAAAAAAAAATCTACTTCTATATTATGCTAAAAATTCTCCTTTGTTAAAATGTTTAGCGAATCCTGCCAGTGAACGGCAGACACACCGACTGAGTTCCCCTCATCCTAATCCAAATTAAATTGATTTTTATGACATTTAGTAGAGAGTCATCCGAAATAAAACCGTTCCCAGACTTTAGTTTTATTTTCAGCGCGGTCCCGTCCAAGAAGAAGCATTCTGTATTCATGGCTGTAATCAGACCTCGTCATCACTGCTAATATCAGGACGCAAAAGCGTTAGCACGAACACATCGGAGGTGTGCTATTGTCAGCTCTAAAACAATATCTATCCTGATTTCAGTTCAGACCCAATTTTAATTTGAAAATCCCTTTCATCAGATTAAAAGTTTAAGCGCTTTTAAGGTTTGAATTGATTTTAAGAAAAATTTCTTGCACTCGTCTGGCTAGAGAGTAGCTCTCCACCCCCTTGTGCTGGGAACAACTGAAAAGAAATCAAATTGGTATGCATCAGGGATGGAGGTTAAAAAAAACCGCCCTAAGAATATCACAGGACGGCAGCAGAATGATCTCCTCACAAGGGGGATCTAATGCAATTATGAGTGTTTGCTTACACCATGTGTCTCTGCCTCAGCCGTGCCACTGGCTGCATCGGCAGGGGAGAGCCGGGGCCCCGCTGCCGCCGGAGCGCTGTTTGTTTTGCAGGGACTCGGCGCGCTCGCAGACGCCCTAATTAAAGCAAAGCGCGCAGAGCCGCGCTAAAATAGATGTGTTTAGAGACCGGATTGGAAATGAAAAGACCAAGGAAATAAAGGGGCTGGGGGTAGGGGTACCCAAAAATATACATTATTTATACTTTCAAAGGGGTTCCAGGGAGGTTATTTAAAGGATTATAGATGAACGGGTTATTACGAAGCATCTGAAAAATTGATCTTTCCAGGACACTAAGTACAGCCCCAAAAGTGAAGGCTTCATTTCAATTATCTATAAAAATCAATTAATCGCATACGTTTAATATAGTTATCATAATGACTGGGCAAAAATTTTTCAGTGCTTCGCAAGAGGAGATTTTAAAAAAATGTCTCAACTTTTAAAGTATCGCTCATTTTTCCCCCCCTTCATGGATCGTTTGACTTGTTACTTTCCTGGTCTGTGTCTAAGTGTGTTACGTAAACCTGCCTAAGCGTTTTTCATTCCATGAGACTTTTAGATGCTATGTGGTCATGCATGGTAAAGACGGAGATTCTGTATTTATTATAAATTGTCGAGTCTCTTAATGTAAAACTAGGCTACTGGGATATATAGCTACTCAGTCTGAAACACCGTCTGATTTTCCATTTATATTTTTAATTTAAAGTTGCTATTTTGTAATCTTTTCATGTTACCCTCGTTAGCGTCGCTTTTCCATTGAGGCGTTTGCCAGACACTCAAGCTTTGCGCCTCTTTTTAAAACCATTAAAAGCGACTGTGGGACCTTTCGCAGTCAGTGAAAGAAAATTCCTGAAAAATCCCATTTCAGGTGAGGCAGATTTCAGGGGCTTTTAAGGCCTAAGCTTGCAGGGTAGCCTATGGGCAAACACACCTGAGGGACATTGATAATTTGGGCTGTGCCGTTTTCCTGTTAGGCGTTTGTCTGGTTGTGTACAATCGAATCAGTGGGTGGCAGACGGCGAGGAATTTCACTCTGGGAAGCAGTAATCCCTTTTTTGCGTATTGGATTTTTTTTTTTGCTTCAAAACACCAGTATTGCCACAGCGATCTGACTCCTCGGGAAATGGGCGTGATCACGTTTTCTGAAAGAAAAACAAAAGATTTTGAAATCATGAAACTGGATTTTTTAATTTAAAAAATCTGTATAGCCATGCTATCTTTTGTCTTTTTAAACCTTGGAGAAGTTTAGTCTTTTTCAACGCTCAGAAAACCACCTGACTCTAGTTGCTTCTACACATTAGGCCTATTTAGAGGAAAAGTTATTTTACAAGAGACGCCATGAAGAAAAGTTTCCGATCAGGCTGTTAGATCACAAGCTCATTTCTCTTGTCCTTTAATTGTCATTTCACTATAATTTCACGTATGCCATTTGATATTATGTTCACATTTGTATCCACAGATTTTGATACCTCTGTTCAATGGTAGTCTTTATGCGCAAAAGATTTCCTTCTGCTAAACACCACAGGTACAATCATTAACGTTTATTAAGTGTGTCTGTTTTTCATGATACGACACTAGACGCAAGATTAATATAAAGCTGCAGCTGCTGTTATTACATTACTCAATAATAAAACCTGACACAAGAGTGAAATGCTTTTAAAAATGTTTTCCGTAACGGCAGATTTTCTCTTATCTCACTTGTGAATCTCATTGGGCTGCAGTTCAACCTGCTTACTTCTGTCGTCTTCCATTTTGGCAAGACGCGGAGGATCTGGATGCCAACTGTGCATGGCGTACGCACACGCGCGCGCGCACCAGGCGTTAAGTCCATGAGACCTTATCAGACATGCAGACGTCCGTGGTGTTCAGTCTGATCAGCCAACGTGCTTCTGAGCGCATAGACTTTGTCTAATTTCCGTCAAGATACGACACAATGGAATCACAGCCCAATAAATCAGGACGACAAAAGGGGATTCAGTGCCAAGGTGTTTTTCAGCATTTACTATAAATCACTACAAGCTTGTCATATTTACTCTTTAAAACCTATTTTAAACATGTGTTGGGGACACTTATTAACCAATTCATTATCATTTTTTTTTGTTTAAACTCAGAATGCTTAGAATGATAGATCTTACCTGTCAGAAAAGGAACAGAAAGAGAAACAAACATTATGTATATTTCAGGTTAAAAAATTAAAACTCCAAATCCTGCACCAAGCCCCGGTTCCCCCAGCTCACACTCTCGGGCCTTTTTTTGACTCTATAACAGCTGTCTTTCTGTGTCCTTAAGGAAACATTCACATCTTGCTGTACTGATTCAGGTAATCTTGTTACATATATGTGCTCTGAAATCAAACCAAAATCCAAACACCTTAAACCTCAAATACATATTACAGCTCAACCACACGTTGAATGTGCCTTTGCCTTTTTTTCGGCACTAAAATAATCTGCTTCAAAGTATTTAAAGTCGTATAAACTTAATATAAACTTAATATTCAGTCAGATAGTACCTAAGTTTCATACAGGTTAAAGGGTATTCTGTGTAGGTGTATGTTTGGTGCGAGGGAATTCTTTCTGAGGAGTGAGTATTGATGTTTAAAATGACATTTCATTTTTGAAACGGCGCATACCACAACTATGCAGTCCAAAAGATCAAATAAATTATGTGAATCGACATTAAGCAGCGGATTAAGAAGAGAAAAAATGTCTTCGTAGGAGGCTGACAAAGAAAGTCGCCCACCATGGTTTACCAGTCTGTCAGATGGCAGACAAGCGTGCACTCTTCTGTATCCTTTCCACGAGAAGCACAAATAATTCACTTCCACCATATGCGTCTTTGTTTTCAAATTTATTATAATTAAGAATACATGTGCATCTCCCCGCACCCTCTCTTCTATGCAAAAAGAACAATCTAATCCACCCTTAAACAGCCCCTTTAGCAACATGGACTATACGCATTCCTAAATTAGCCGCAGGTGACTCACCGATGCCCACACAAGTCCTTTTCAGAGGTGAAAGGGGAGTCAAAATGGGGGGGGTGCCTGAAAATGGCAGTCATACAATTACCACCTCACCCTCGCTGACAGACACGATTGTAGTTTAGCAAGCGACGCGCACTGTAACTAGCAATGTGATCCTTCCTGGGAAGTTAATAACCAGGTGTGGGCTGGCTGGCTCGTACCTGGGAACCACCTAGTTCAGCGCAGCGGTCAACAGTAATCAGGAGAAGTGGATCATCTCTCCACACACCAGCCTTCCTGGTCTATGCAATGTCAAGACGACCATGAACGCAGAGGCCGCACGTATTAGTGCATCACTCCTTGACTCAGAAAAAAAAAAACAATTATGGCATGCGAACGTCATGATTTGCTTATGAAACCCCAAATCCTCGTTGTATTTTGAGATAACAACGTTGATGGAATGAAAACAACAAAACAATGTGGGTTTCCCTATCTGGGCTGCCCAACAGGATGCTGAAATAGCATTTGCCATGGACTGGCGCTGCCCACGGATGCTGCCTGCAGTCTGCAGCCCTGCTGTGCATTTTGCTTATTAACCACAGTGGCCTTTCATTGCTTGATATGGTTGTTATTCCGTATCTGGCAACCCATAACCTCCACATTGCCGTCATTATCTATACATCGAGCTGTATTGCTAACAGAGGTTGTGCACCAATGGTACAGCTGTCATTCAGCAATGAGTCCTTTCTGTTTATTACGTACAACTTAACATATACATCATCACTAATGTTCAGTATATCCAATTTACTTTATTTGGCTGTACAGTAAAATGTATGGTCCTGAAAGGCCAAAATGAAATGGACTGAGTTTCTTTTTAACAGAACCAGCTTGTAAAAATTAAGTCTGTATTAACACAGTGTGTTGTTATTACAGTTAATGTGATTATTCAATGAGCAAAGCCAAGTAGGCTACTTTTTATGCTTCTCTGTTCACGCCAATTATGTTGGGGATTATGCTTTTAACTATAACAAATAGATTAGATTTAATGATGCATTAGCTGTTTTTACAGGATTGGGGAAGATAAGTGCAGGTCAAAACAACATTGATGTCAACTCACAGGCACAGCAGTTCAATGAACTGGCTTAATGAACATCTGGTGATTCTTGACTGTATATTTTTAGGCCTGTACCTCAGGGCAGGACAGTTTGTGTCTATCTTACAGGACATTCCAAGCTGTGTAATAACAATAAGAAATGATGCATATATCTTGTCAATCACTTATGAGATCTACATCACACAACACCAACTGGTTTTGACTTTCTGACCACACTTTGAGTGATGAATTTAAACCAAGCACCGTGTCTTTGGCCTCTTAATCAGCGGGAGGCAGCTGATAAATGCCAAGAGCGGCCATAATGTGGCCTGCAGTGCAGTCTCTCCACATGGCATGCAGGGACCCTATTTTAATGGCAAACTGGAATTCTCTCATCAAGCCATCCCTGGACATCTAAACAAACATATGAGGATTTCATTAGAAATTCGCAATAAAAAGTATCTTGGCTGCATCCGACTTGGCAGCATTTAACCAAGGAATGGGAGCTGGATTTAAATAAACTGGAATTAAAAGCATCCATCCATCCATCCATACATACAGTACTTTGGCTTATCTGATACAAGGGAAATTAGGAAAACTGAAGAGAAAAACAAATCATAATGAATAATGTCAGATAACCACCGATGCGGTTTAGGATAAGGTGATGCAGAGGAAGACAGGCTCTGGCTGCACCATCCATGGGACATCAGACTCCTGCACAACACCAATGCATGCGTGTAATCAGTGTGTAACGTTCAATTTAACCCCTAGAGGACACCCCCATTAATTGGAGGGGGAAATTCCAGTGCAGGAAACACTGTGCTGGGCCTATTTACAAATGAAGAGACACGAATTGGGGTGAAGCACAGAACCGGCCTGTGCTCAGCGCAGACTGAGAGTTGGACCGGTGATGACATGTAAATACAGTCCCACCCTTTCGTGGCATTCGGAGGCGCAAACCATACTGCAGTCAGTTCCAGTATAAACAACGTCTGATTGACTATTTACCTTTCATCACAAGCCTATTCATAATATGAAACAATACTTCAATGGAATGTAGCAACAAATTGTTCGTGACTCATCTGCAAGGTGGGGAAATCCATCATGAAGCGACGTCAGGCGGGTCTCTCTGAGTGCTCCTGGGTCGGCTGCCCGTGAAACGTCTTTGTGCGCTGGAGTCGGCCACAGCAAAGAGTCAGCTCTCCCCCGGCGGTCTGCGGCACTGTCCCGCACAGACCGGGAATGCTGGAGGTGTCACGCAACCTGTCACCCCACGATCAGGGCTTCTCATGTCTCAGGGGGCAAGTTCGTAAAAACTAAAAATGATACCATAAATATATATAACTTACATGAATTAGAGAGGATGCAGGTCTTCCATGTAGGTCATTTGATCTTTAGAATTTTAAAACCATTGTAGTCAATGGTTGGGCATGATTTTCTGCCAAAACAATAAAATAGTTCTATAAAAATGTTTACGGTTTTTGTTGGGTCACATTACGTAGCTATTTAATGCACGGTGGTGCGTTTAGGTCGTTCGATGACTCTCAGCGTAAACTTCAAAGCATTTGAAGCAGGTTCAATAGTGCCACCCAGTGGGCAATGTTATAATTCCCGAAGATGCTAGTAATTAAAAGATAAATCTCTTGATCCCGATCTAAATATTGTGGAAGGGGAGGCAGCTTCCTGACATTTTTTCTCCCAGGGTAAGTTTGCTCAGCAGCATTTACCTATGTTGGCATTTCTGTAGTTAGTCAATTTACTTTATGAGCCTGGGGTGTTTTTCAATAGAACACAAACAATGAAAACAGTTCCCGCAAGATAGATTTTTCTACATATTTGATTTAAGTGGAAAAAAGTTAAAGGTGAATCTTTTTTTTTTTTTTACTGGGAAAATGAAATCATTCATGATTCAATTTAATATTTTCTCACACCACCTAACTCAATTAAATATTTGCTCACTGCACACAAATGATGTATATATGTTATAAAAAGTGCAGTGGAGCAGAGGGAAAGCCTTTCAGAAAGGAAAATGTAAGAAAGCCATTAAGTACAACAACTGTGGCTTCACCCAAAATGATTCTAAAGGTATCTGTTAGGAGATGAGGGGCTTTAAAGACCCCCCACATGCATGCACACCTTGCAGTGTGACACCATCAGAGGCTGAGAGGTCTTTCAAGGATCTCGGTGTGGCTGTCATCTCTAATGGACAGGAGTAAGACCCAAGTTGGCGTCTGTCCCCAGGCAAACCTTAGGCCTCTTGGCTCTTTCTGCCACTTACAGATGTGCATGCCAAGTCACACAAACACCTGTCACGGCATGTCTCTTCTCTTTAAAGTCTCGTTAAATCCACCACCCACCCCCCACACACACACACTCTTTCTTCACAATTCTTTCTCTCTCTCAATCTCCCTTCCCGTTTCCTATCTCTCCTTCCTTTACAGGAGAAATAGAGACTTCAGAAAATCCCTGATTGATGACCCAGCGAGGGAGAGACGCGTAGAGTAAGCAGAGGGAGGCGATGGTTCATTTTCCATTTTAGAATAAAGACGGAAAAGCCAGCAAACTGCCAAGGCCCTTCATTTGATCTGAATGGAACTTCAATAAAGCAAATTCCTAGACAGCTATTTCAGTTCATCACCAGGAAACATTCCCAAACCAACCTTTTGTCTTATGGCCCTGACAGCTTGTGACTGTTATTTTAGCCCTCTGGAGCTCTATATTAAATCAATATATAATATTACCAAGGTCAAAACTTACCCCACTGCATGCACCATATATTTTCCCAGCAGCTTGACAGCCATTTGTCTCACGGTGACAAAACACCAACTCTTTACTTTCCTGCCGTTACCACTGCAGGCCTGTTATCTTCTATAACACAACTCTATACTGTGCCATTCGGGTACCATGGCAACCATAGAGGTCTATACAAATGAGCTTGGGGAACAATTACGCCACTGTTAAGCTGCAGTAATTCTGTAATACTGCTAGTGGTGATAAGGTGCGCAGGTTACTGGTGTGCAGTTCCCATCCCTGAAGATCTTCATTCTCAGGCTTTAATGTATGACCTGATACGCTACGGAAATTGATTCATGAAGGAGGCCTTGCTCACAGTCAACGGGATTTTTATTACTCGGACAGATTACAAAGTATATTTGCCTGCCTTTTGCCTGATACAGTCCCAGGTACTTGCGGAAATCCATGCTGCACGGATAAATTGGAAATGAAGGGGAAAAAAAAGATTAATCAAAGAAAGGGACACATTCGTTTTGGGTTTTGTCACAGTGAAGGCATGGGATAAATTCTCCAAATGCAGCACACCAAAATGGCCCAAAAGGTGCTTGTGAAAGTTTTAGGTAACATTTGGTAGTACAAGACTGCCACCTACTGGTGTGAAAGGGAATACTTATTGGCACAAACCGTCAAATGCCTTTGCCCCGCAGCTCAACTGAACCTCCTCTTTTTCTTTTTTACTTCTCCTAAACTAATTTATCGATAGAACAAATAATAATATCCTAATCAATTTAAATGGGATCCATTGCAGGGTTCAGAAGGAAACTAAAAGCAGCTATGAAAACACAAAGGAATTCAACAGCTCGCGTAATTATTATATGTGGTTGGCTGTGAGTTCAGCCAAGGGTTCATACAAAATATCAGATCATAAATGGATTAAAAAAAACGATTCTGGAAGAGAAGGCAAAGAAGTTTGCTGATTGCATGAACTATATCGCAACAAAGATGAGGTCAAAGTGAGAGATGATATTGAGGCATGAAGTGCAACTCGTATTGATTCGACGAATGTCTGACAACTCCCTTCTCTTTGTTTAAATGTATCTCCCAGTTAGATCACGAAAACTCTGGTATTCCAAAGACATCAACCTACCAAACACTTACTTACTGGGCGCTCAGTGTTGTCTTTGGTACCTGGACCCTGTAACCACTAAGGAACTCCCACAGATAACTCATATATAAGATCTCTCTCTCTCTCTCTCTACACACACACACACACACAAGGAGAAATGGAGTTTTTGGGGCTATTAAAGTACATTTTCTGTGTCATGATTTGCCTATTTAATTACACATACGCCATGCTATAATAATGTTACATGACTGCATTTTTGAACTATTCATTATTCAGACAAATATGAACAATGAGCTTGCTGCATTCAACACTCCTGGCATTTTCCATTCCCATAACAAATGACAAATGTCAAACAGGCAAACATGCGGTGAGCGTGATGTGAGTATAGGTAAAGTGTGTACTCAACTAACCAGTCAAACCCGAGAGTTATTTGTCATTAGTTTCACAGGCTCTCATTCATTTTTCAAAGCTGCCGCAGGTTCAACATAGAATCAATTACTGGGCTTTTCATTTTGTACTTTTGCTAGAAACGTCTTCATATTTTTTTCTGCTTTCCAATCAAGGCACATTAGTTTATAACAACTAAGAGCTACTATCTGAATGCCTTTATATGAGTATCTATATTACCATAAATAAAGCAATATTCACCTTTAATATTAAATAATGAATGTACTAAAATTTAAATACACTCCCTTCGTACATGGCAGAATAGAGATAATGGCTTGTGGAATTAAATACATTAACGCATGGACTGAAAGCATTTAGTACATTAACTTATAAGAATCTGCAGCACAGATTGTTCTCATACCTGAACGGCCGCTCTTAAAAACATAATACAGAAAAATAGACATTTGTTTGACAAATATCCCATTTCTCAGCTCGTGACCTCGCCCGGCCAGGCTGCACAGCTGTTGCTCTCGTAATGTCAAGCGCTGCTTGCCGCATCAGACATAGCGAGTATCTCAGATATATTACATCCCGGCAGAGACTCGAGCATGACTGAAACGTGACACGTAGCGCTGACATCGGAATGGAGTGAATATAGTTTCCCTATGCGATTTTTTTGAGCAACAAACCATAACGCCAAGCACTATTTCAGGGGCAGCTAATGTCCTCTCAGGTCACCAAGCACTTTTTATGGTGGACGTCTTTGTTTTTAAAACTATTTTTAAGTCACACTTCCTACTATCTAACTCTTGTATTCTGTTTTAAATTTGACTACTGGTAGCTTGATGTTAGTGAAAAAATATCACACGGAACTATTCAACAGTTCTATTAGCTGAGGTCAAACACATTTTATTGGGTTATAGGTACACCTGCCGACTTCAATCTTCCAGTTTGTTTGAATTACTTTTTTAAATGTTCGTTTTAATGATTTGAGAGGTAAATACCAGTTGCGGTAAACTGGGTTTTAATGTGCACTCTATCTTGTCTAGAGTACTTTAAGATGCTCTTTTCTTTAGAGGATTTTGCTCTTAAATAGATTTTTAAAAGACGGTAGTATTTTTTAACAGCAAAACACCACTTTCCTCCGCCTAATATTATACTACTTTGTTTTCTATATTTTTTATGTCGCAGAGTAAAACTCAAAAGAAATACGCATTGTAGTACTTTTAAAACAAAAATATTGAGATTCTCTCCCGGTTCCCCTAAGAAGAGCCAGTTCATTCGTCACTTCCGTGCCGTAAAGCAGTCAGCTGTCGTTAAACTACCAAACAGGATAAATTAACAGTAAAAAAATGGCAGCTGATTTCCACTGCGGGAAAGTCGAACTACATTTAATGTAAGTTCAGACAGATAACAGAAAATCCGTTCAGAGGACGGATCCTGCACCTGTTACGCTAAAAACACTTTCCTCGTTGTCCGTTCTTTTCCGCCACACTTCTTTACGTCAGTTTGGCACACTTTCCGCCCGCAGGTTGCAGCACCAAAATACCTCCCCACTGAACACAACCCAATAAAGGTGTTTTACAATAAGGATTTATGACGCGCGGTCCTGGTGACGAGGGGAGGTCGCTGATCTCAGTTAGAGGTACTGATTTCTGCTGGATTTATATGTTATATAATGCGAGTTAAAGTTGCCGTGTATCTGCCGAATAAGTACTCGCTCTCAGCCAGATGGGAATCTCACGGTTAGCTAGGTAGCTAGTCATGGCTAATTTTCACAGTCAACACCATTAATTATCAAATGAGCTACAACGGTGAACCTTTCGAAAATGAAAGTACATTTTATGTTTGTTAGGTAATAAAACCAAACAATAACTCGCTTGTAAATCAAATTTGGATGACGCCGCATTCACGTATGTGCATACTTATGGGAAGAATGACAGAGTGGCAGATATTGCATGATAACCAAATGGAGTGCCAATTTATTAAGTATTTGCTTTTATTCCTTAGGTTTTTCGATTGGTAGCCCCATGTAGCTGCTGGCCTGTTCTCGACTGTTTGACACGTCTTTAAACAATCAATATGGCTGATGTGAGTGTGTCTATATATATATATATATATATATATATATATATATTTTACCAACCCAGAGATCAAGGCCAAGACCGTAGGAAATGTGGATTCTTATGTTTTTTTGTTTTGTTTCAGGAGCTGAAGCGATATCTCTATAAACAGCTGCCAAGGTTGGTTTCACTTGATATTCAAAGTGAGACAGCAAAGTATAATATATTTTGAGTTAAAATTTAGATTGATGTAGTATTGTATGCAATATTTGTCGTGAATTATTAGTTGGTGCAGGTGTGTATAGTACATTTTTGTGTTATGGCAGACATAAATCCTCACGACACAAAGTCCTCATTTTCCAAATGAAATGTCAACCCTGACCCATTTACAGTTTTCCACAATGTGTTTTTTTTAGTGTTGAAGGCCTTCATGCAATTGTTGTCACAGACAGGGATGGGGTTCCAGTTATCAAAGGTACGGTACATGCATACGTGCATCTATGCAACATGTGAGTTGCACCAGTTCAGGATGACTTTTGAAGTGTGTGCGCCACTGTTTCCCCTCTCAGTGGCCAATGACAATGCCCCAGAATATGCCCTCAGACCTGCCTTCCTGTCTACCTTTGCCCTGGCAACAGACCAGGGCAGCAAGCTAGGACTCTCCAAGAACAAGAGCATCATCTGTTACTACAACACATACCAGGTGCGTGCCGGAGTCTCAGTGCCAGTTACCCAACATGTGACCCATGCCAAGGATGGTAAGGCTGATTGAAAGCTTTTGAAAATATGCTTTTTGGATGAGGCCGCTGACTGAATGCTCATTTACTTCCTTCAAACATCAGTTTTCCACACTGTGTCTACAATTCATCAATGGATAGTTAAAGGTAGCATGAGCAATTTTAATCCGATACACTTTTTGTCAGATTCAGCAAATTTCTCCTCACAGTCTACAAGGGGTCCCTTCTGTATATTTCTGTGCAGCCCTGGGTCTATAAATGGGGAAAAAAAAGTGGTTTGGTCCAAGCTACACAGGACAATCTCACACCCCCACTTCAGGCGTCCCTTGGAAGCCATGCCACCTTCTCCCCATCCTGTGCACAAGCATGAACACCCCTGTTGCTGATTGGCTGGAACGGTGTCATGTGGTCCAGGCAGAGCCACTCCCCCCCCCCCCCATTTACACAACAGGGATGCATAAGAACAACAGGTTTTATTTCAGTGCACCCAAAATTGACATATATCCCAACAGTTAGCAGACTGAGGAGAAATTTGCTGAAATTGACAAAAAGTGGATCAGATTAAAGTCGCATACTCTACCTTTAATACTTTTTCCCTCCATCCTCAGTAGCGGATGATGCCATTCTGACAGGCTTCTAGGTAATCGTGACGCGTTACTTATTGTTGTTTTCAGGTCGTGCAGTTCAACCGGCTGCCCCTGGTAATCAGCTTCATTGCCAGTAGTAATGCCAACACAGGTAAGGACTCCAAAGAAAAACTGGCTTCTGAATTGTTAGGCTGGAGAACTTCTGCGAAAACCCTATTGTCATGGAGTCAGTTGATTCACCTTAAAGATCACACTGCTTCTCAGACTTTGTCTCCATATACACAGGACTTATCATCAGCCTGGAAAAGGAGCTTGCGCCGATGATTGAGGAGCTGCGCCAAGTCGTGGAAGTAGCTTAGGAAAAACTGACTATTACTGTATGGAATCCTGGACTTTGGGAATCACGGGGATGACTTGGAATTTCATCCTTCGTGCCTGAGTTTGCAATCAGCTGTATTCCTTGAATAATACGCGTGGTTGAAGTGGGTTGGGACAGCACAGGGATCATGGAAACGAGATGGAGATGTCATAGATGTTTTTCAGGAATCTTGCACACTTTTTCTCTTATGGTGTTCCTTCCAAAAACTTTAAATCCAAATAATACATATTTATTACATGTACAGTGTATGTCTCGTCTTCAGTTGAAATAAATAACAGCACACCATTGATCTTTTGCATCAAACATTTTGTTAAATGGTTGCATGAGATCCCACACTCTCCATTATTTATTGTTATGAATTATTTGCAATAATTATTATTAATAATTAAGGGTTCTCAGGTTACACAGAGGGCTGCCCCTCTCCCACGACGCCATGACTCAGCAGTTGGAAGACAGTTTGGCATTGGTTTTAGCAGTGCATAGAATAGTACTAAAATATTCTCCAAATTATGGTTTTAGTGAAGCGCTAAGCACTTACAGTATAGGCTGTGTGTTTGAAGGTGCTTAGTGACGAACTGCCACTCCAACCAGGCTGGGCCCTGTCCTATCTAACTCCGTCAGACTGTAAATCTGTACAACTTTGCAGAAAAAAAACCCCAAGAAACAGCTTTGAATTTACATTTTTTACATGAAAACCTCAAGGCTCCGTTTCACAATTCTGAAAGTGTTGCTAGGCGATAATAATCCTGGAGACTGCGGTCCTGGCCTTTCGACGAAGCGCGACACTCCCTCCCTGGCTAGGACAGGGCGTAGGGCCTGTCGTCCTCGGCTTCTCTCTTTCTCGGCCTATATTCAGCCACTGCTCCCTGATCCGACTTCTCCTTTTCTCAGGGGCTTTTTTCGATGTGCGACTGGAAAACAAGAGCGAGCTGTATCTGTTCCAAGTTCATGACCGACAAGTTTTGGCACCACTGACAGTGATCTCCCCTGTCGCCGATATTAAGCTAAAATAAGTACAGTGCATAGAACAGGTGTACTGGTGCGAGTTAACAAAAGTGTTTCTGCACAACTCTCAATGATAAAAAATAAGACCAGGTCTGTTTCAAGGAGTTATATTCATTTAACAAGGAACTTGCAGAAACAAAGGTTAACAAAAACATGTGCTTAATGTAATCTTCAATTCAGTGGTTCAGTTAAATAAGATCATTTTCTGTAAATAAAGTGGATATCTCAGATCTTTCGGTCCGGAATCTTTCAGTCTTCAAAGCTGTCACATTTTTTTTTACCTAGTTTTACACAATGGCCTTATGAGTGATTGGTTTTAAATCTGTGATTTGTCACTTACTAGTTTCCAGCTTAATATGGCGATCCACTCCTCTGCCTCAATGCCAGTGAAAGCACACAAGTAAAAGGTCCTTTCAGGGAACACCATGCTGTAGGACAGACAGGGATGTTGCTGATCATAACAGGGGGTGAACAAAGAGCCTATATTGGTCAAAACATACTGTAGAGCTCAAAACTGTTGTCACGTTTGTCAAAAGAATCAGATTTTTTTGGCTTTATGTCAGCGTGTTACCTGTACAATAATAAAGGTATTGACAGGCTTGTGTTTTAAAGTGGACAGCTGAACATACAATGAGATAAGATCCTGCACTGACGGTGTTTTGGTAGGAGCTTTCCCATGTTCAGATTTCTTCTTGACCGGTAATGGTACCATTCTTGTGATTTTACTAAGAGTGAAACAAGGTAACAGGAAGGTTTGTTACCTCACAGCCGGTCAGTCCTACCCTAACTTCCCAGTTTCCAGCAGTACTCTTTTGTAGCATGTTTCAGAATAAAAAAAAACTCCATTTGCAGGAAGCGAAACACTTTTGGCATGTGTCATGTACATTGCTGGTAACACTGTTATTGTTTCAGTACTATCAAACTGAAAAGCACAATGTCCTATCAGAGGATTAGATGTAAAGAAATTTCTTACATTTTCAGTCCCGTCATAACAAGGACAAATAACATAATTGGCGCTGGTATTTCAGTGGGTAACACTTTTGCACCCCCACCCCCGACACCCCCCCCCATTCTCAAGGTTTGGGGTTCAATTCCTGCCTATATGTGTGGAGTTTGTGTGTTCTCCAAAACCGTATGTTCAGGTGGATTAGTGACTCTTAATTCTGTGTTACCCATATTATGGACTGGCATCCTATCCTCTGCCCTGTGCATCCTTGGAAAAGCTCCAGGCTCACCGTGACCTTGTATCGGATGAGCAGGTACAGGAGATGGATGAATCGGGAGTGCGGTTTAATGGTGATGTAAATGGAGGAGACACTCACCAGAAGCAGTTTATTCTCTTTCTGGAGAAATCAGCCTGGACTGCAGAACACGCTCTCAAATCGAGGGTTCGAATTGGCTCGGCAGACTATGGTGGGACAACATCAGACATGAAGCTGCGGTTGGCGCTTATCGCGCAGCCGCCTTGTGACTTTGCGTTATCGGCCTCTCGGATCGAATACTGCTTCATAGCGAGCGGTAAATTACCGAGGAGGCTACAGATGGCGTGATAAGAAGCCTATTCTCATTCCAACTAGGGCAGATAACACGGCCGTTTACATCAAACCCACTCTAAAATATTTCACTCTAATAAGCTGAGCCACACAGTATAAAAGCTGACTCACCGATTTGTTTTTAAAATACTTCAGTTCGTTCCTATTTAAAGTGAACCACCTTGTTTTCCAGCTCTGAAAATTAAAACACATAACAATGAGAAGATTATGTCATGACCCTATGCTCATCAAATCCGCAATTAGCTTTTCTGTTGTGTCGTTAATTGTTTCTCACCTTAAAAAATGCACCTTGTTTGACTAGAAAACCCTCCTTTGTTCCCAGCTGTAGGGTAGATAAGTACATCAGGATTATCTGCATTGGCTGTTTATCCTATGTCCATTTTTTTTGCTACCGTTGACTCACCGAAGGTGCACTGGCCACCAGGTCCTTCGCCGTCATTCCAGTGTGCATGGCTGTGTGCACCAGCACGGGCTCGTAAACACAGGGCTCCTCGACCTCCCGGGGGTACGGAAACTCCATGACGATGAGGCACCCTGCGTCCAAGGGGGAGGGGGGAGGGGATGCAAGCATCCTGTAAGATAGTGCGTAGCGTAGTGCAGACTTCACGAGTGTGACACGTGAGGAAAGATAATAATACGCTGTAATTAACTGTTTATGATTTTCACAAGACTGATATGACGTGAGTCTGTCGCTAGGCAACAGGGCCTATGTGTTTTGTGTGTGTGCATGTATATATACATACACATACACACACATATATATATATATATACACACACACACTCAGCTGTGGAAAACAGTAAGAGAGCAGTCTTTATTTTTTAAAAATCTCCATTTTTACAGTCTGGTTTAATCATGGCTGGCAGAAGGCTGTGCTTACCAGCATGTTGCTTATAACCTCAAAATGTCTATGACGACAGTACAGAAGAATAAGGATTACAGAAGAATAAGGAGACACTGGGAACGACCAGAAACCAGGCAGGTAAATCACAGAAGTTACTTTGTAATGCCAGAGATGTAGGTTTTGAAGTGACTTCCAAAGGAATGGCAAACATTGAGTGCAGGTGTGAAGTGCACTGCTAGGACATAGAAGCATAGAAGCAGGACTGAGGGCCAATAAAACAAGGAAGAAGCCCTTCAGTGAGGAGCAGGGAAGAGCCAGGCTGCAGTTTGCAAAAGCACATTATTCACAGACACAATAAATTGAGAAATGACTGAAACCAAAAATTGTGCTGTGGTCTCTTAGTTTTCCCCATGGCTGTATCTGCAACTTTATTTATGTATTTATTTATTTTTGAGAGGTAAGACATTTATAAAAATCTAACCTGTTTCATTTCCTACAAGGGGCTGGTTGGCAAAATGGTGGATGAATTCCCGGAGTGATGAGAACTCCTGAAATCCAAATGCGTAGCACTTGTCCTTCCGGGTCACTTGAAAGTGTTTGACTGAGTCGTTGGCCCTTAGCACCGAGTAATGGAAAAAGTGAATGTTAAAAAAATTCTGAGCTTCTATTCATTTCCCCTGTGCGCATCACTAATTGTTCGGAGACAAGAACGAGGTTGAGAGGCACCTCACTGATAGGGCGAGGCAGCTGGGAGCTTCGTAACAGTTGCGAAGCAGATAGCTTCCCTTCTGGCCGTTGGACATGAGCAGGGCTTCCGCTTTGTGGCGAGACAGATCACCGTGGTACCAGCTTGGGGGAGCGTCAAAAAACAGACAATCAAAAAGAGAATCGAAGGAGACTCATTTTACATATTAATTGACAGTTATTATGCCAACTCTTGCAAGTTCTGGCTACCAAACATTAAACACAAAAACAAAAGCTATTACCCTAAACAAAACCTCTCGAAAAAAAGATGCGCCAGTGTCAACTTTACCAACAAACAACAAATATACTTTTATTTACAGCACCTTGAGATTTTGGTAATGAGCGTAAGGGGTGCTGTGGTATAGTGCAGTGTTTGGCACTGTTGCCTCACACCTCTGGGACCTGGATTGAAGTCTCTGCCAGGGTTCTACGTGTGTGGAGTTTGCATGTTCTCCCCGTGTCATTGCAGGGTTTCCTCTGGGTAGCCTGGCTTCCCACCCCCACCACTTGGTCCAAATTCAGGCTGAGACTAATTGGAGTGGAATTGTATGTAAGTGTACACGTGTGCCCTGTGATGGGTTGGTGACCCATCCTGGGTTGTTCCCTGCCTTGTGCCCTGTGATGGATTGGTGACCCATACTGGGTTGTTCCCTGCCTTGCACCCATAGGCCCCGGACCCCCCCGTGACCCTGAATATGACAAGTGGTTACAGAAAATGGATGGTAATGATGATAAGTGCTATTGAAATGTATTCCTCCATTTCTCAACTTCTCCTGGTCAGGCTTGCATTGCCCTTTCTGTTTGACAACTTCCATAATATGGTTTCAGACCCCCCACGAACAGAACTCGGAACAAAAGGCCCCTACTTAGAAATGAAGTGAAATTACATAGCACAGAACAAGCAGGAATCTTATGTAAATCATGACTCTGGTACAGGTGGAAAAGATACACATTAACACATTAAAATACATGAAATGTGAATGAGAATTCTCTCTCTGCGTATATATATATATATATATATATATATATATATGTTTGTGTGTGTGTGTGTGTGTGTGTATGTATATATATATATATATATAAGCCTATAGCCTATTATTTTAGAAAAAGGTACAGTATGATATTATGGTTCTTTACTGATAGAATCCTGTTATCTATCTATCTATCCATCTATCTATGTATCATTTTTTCCTTACCTCAGCGTCTCCAGTTCATCCCCCTTGGGCTCGGTGCTTCGCTCAAAGCGGCTATCGCTTATCTCTGACATCGGGCCGGTTCTCTCCTCCCGTCCGCTTACGGTGCGACAGGTATGAATCCCACGCTTTTAGCGTATAATTTAGCATGTAACTTCATTAAAGTGCTAATTACACAGCGGCGGGTCTCTAAATGAGCAATAACGCAGTGATACTAACTATCTAACAACCGAGAGGGAACTTCTTCATAGTCCCGCCTACGGCAGAGTCGTGTGGCATGGTTAGCATCCACATAGCGCGTATTGCTTTTAACGTGAACTGAGTACTTTGGAATGATTTCACCCAGGGGAGAAGAAAAACTTTAGGGATTGCTTTATTCCGGAGCATCTTTAAAGTACGATCGACCACATTAGGCACTGCAGTGTTGTTAACCTGATAGATATAGAGACAAAATGTACTCACAGGAGCTGCATAAAGCAGACTTTTAAAGTTCATAGAGCTGCACTGACTACATTTTAGGATAATTTCATCTATCCTAAGACAATCTGAATGCGTACTTGGACTGAAAATACGTATAAATATGAAACAAATTATTAATTAGCCACTGAATGGCTTCTGGCATCTGTATAAGCTTATGGTATGTGTTGTGATCCGGGATTGCGTGCAGGGCGGACAGAAGGAAGTCCAGACAAGCACACGTGCAAACGGGGCTTTAATTGTGCAAGACACGGACACATGACAACTTCAATGCCGCGTCTGCCGGAACAGACGCTGGCGCAGACTTAAATACACGGA
>JABFEA020000116.1:1363946-1374168 GCA_019775915.2 Cyphomyrus plagiostoma
CAAGCACAGGAGGTAACGAGGGGGGCGTGGCACACATGGGGCTGGAACAGGAGCGGACGTCGCGGGGTGTAACAGTATGAATGTTTTATTGTATTCGCCACACATTTAGAATAACATATTAAACAAGTGTTTTTTCTTATCGAGGGTTGCGGTGGATGGTACTCTTGAGAGGTACAGTCAGGTGATCAGGTTTGGTTTTCTGACTAAAATTAGATGTGTGCTGATTATCTCATTCCATGAGATCTTTTTTTTCGATTATGTTGGGGGGGGGCGGCCATAATTCCACCGACATGTGACTTTTCAGAAGTCTAAGCTGTTCCTGTTCCTAATTCATCCATTCGGGTTTTAATTCAAACGCCACAAAAATGCCGTTTTCCTTTTGATGTCAGTCTCGATCGCCCCCACCCCCTTTTCTCCCAAATAAAAATATGTGCACACTTCTGTTATTTTCTTTCATTCCATCTCTCTGACTTTAAAGTGAGTTATTAAAGTTAATAAAGGCTCTCATAAATTTTTAATGACCCGAGAAGGCATTGAATACTAGACAATAAGTGTAGTAGTAGTAAATTTAAATGTAATTAGAGTGAATTAGCAAATCCATAGTAAGTATAGGTATTATAAGATCCAGAAAAAAAAGTACAGGTGAGTTACAGAACACTGATTTCCCTCCTGTCAGTAAAATGGTTGTGTCAGCGACATTGGTGACACGACACACTATAAAGTAGGTTATGGAAAAATACGTCTCTGGAAGACTTCCAAAGACCTGCCGTTGTGTCCTGTTACTCCCCTGCAAAACTCAATTTGCCCTGGCAGCCGACTTACAGAGAATCCTAGAGGTAAAACAGAATCTGCAGGAAGGTGTCAGGCTGCAGCTGGTCTACACATTCATGTCCAGCCAGATAGTCGGCTCCCAAATTGATTAGTGACCTGTTTTCACACTCCTCTGATTAATCGCATGAGGCATGTCATTATGGTGCAACAAAAGCAGCTAGTGACATTAGTTAATTTAGGCTTTTCTAAATTTTGCACCAATATATCTTTTGACACTTAAGGACAGATTTTCCATAAGGGGAAAACTAGTTTTAAAATATGTCAGTTTAATCATCACAACTGAGTAGAGTTGTATGTTTTTTTTTGTCATAGTCATAAGTTAAAGGTCTATCAACTTTAAGACAAGCTTTTCCTTTGTTAGCCCTGCCCATACCTCGCACTTTAAAGCTGTCCCCATTCCTTCCATTGCTGTCCTGCTTACAGCAGTGATGCTCCCACAGTCCCGAAAGCAGGAAGTGGGAAAACTCACATGTCCAACTTCCTTACCCACACTTTCCATCTGTGGCGTCAACCTGGCTGCAGCCATATGCTATCTGCCGCTCCACTGCCCACCAGGAACTGCATGTTATACAACAGGGTGCATGCTGGGAAATCACCTAATATATAAATCTATAGACAGATCACGCACACTGATCCACTGGGGACCTGACTAGGGGAAAGTGGTCCACAGTGAAAAACAAGAAGTCAGCGTGTCCATTAGCTTCCTGGCCGTCCTCATGTCTCAGCCTTCTAAGATTTAAAGCTCCATCTTATTCCCATGGCTTTTCAGTAGGGACCTGTGACACTGTTAGCGGATGCCACAAGCGTGGACAGCTATGGGCTCAGACGGGTGTGAAAAGCAGAAGAGCCGGAAAAGGCTGGTCTCATGACAGTTGACCTTCATCGGGGCTGGTGGAGCCACTCTTGGACAGTTACGCTGAGTGTAGCTCGAAGACGGGTTGGATGGCGCCGGGTGCAGTTCGCTTCCAGACTGAGGTGAAAACCTTGGCATACATCAGCATCCAGAGAGACTAAGGCTAAGTGAAGGACACTTATCAATTATTTTACCAGGAGATATGAAGGATAAATCATCCCTTTTTATAACTATGGCCAGAGTACTTCAGTCTTAAATTGAATGAGAAGCTATGATGAGTTTAAAGAGGAATAAACAAAGAGGAGAGATAATATATGGCAGCGGAATTGCCTCAATTTTCACGTGAATTTTTGGCCTCTTGCTTTGTAAATTTATTACTTGGCTGATTTAACCACAGACCACGTTTAAAACCACTGACCGAAAACCATTTAAAACCACAGACCTAAAGGACCAAGGCACATATTCAAAGTCAAATTTCACAAAGTCTGTCTTTTTTACAGCAGTGAGGATTAGGTTTCACTGTTGCGTTTTAACAATTCCGGCACTAGGGGGGGCCAAGGCACCTTTGAAAAGATGGTAACCCCAGAAGGACGTGTATTGTCACGGTGTCCGTAACATTGTGTGACAAAGTGCCCATAGCTGTCTTTGATGTGACACTGCCCCCTAGCAGCTGGAGAATCGTTGGGCGGAGCGGTCAAGATTGGCTCCTCCGATTGGTCATTCACAAGCCTGCTGTTCCAAGGTCCGTTTTAAGGGTTTTTGGCTGGCTTTACCTATGTACACCCTCAGGTGACACACCACAGGGTGTAAATAGGTAATACTGTGGTGATAGGTGATACTACACAGGTGAAGAATGTCAGTCACAAGAAAGTCAGTTGATGTTCCATATTAGGGTTCCCCAGGTCTGGACCCTGGAGGGCAAGCATCCAGCCCAGTTTGCAGATTTCGCTGCTCAAACACATTTGAATCAGGTAATTATGATGTTTACTAGGTGTTTGAACAGGAAAATCTGCAGACTGTGTTAGATTCCGGCCTTCTAAGAACTGGAATTTGGGAACCCTGTTCTACATCAATGAGTCCTTCCAGAACATGACAGAACACTGCATCAAAAGAAGGTGTTTGCAAGAAATAGGCAGATCATATATTTTTGTGACTTTTTTTAATTTATTTTGTTTTAGTAGGAAACATAATATATTCACATGGTGAAGGGTGTTAGGATCATGCCTACAGGCAGTCCCCAGGGTTCAAGCAAGATCTCTTCACGAAGATTATCTTTAAGTTGAATTTGTAGGTAAGTTGGAGAAATAAAAGCTGTACTTAGTAATAATAATAATAAGAAGAACAATAATAATAATAACAAAGTAGCGTGTGCATTTATTATTACAAACCATTGTATTTAACACAAATTGCTAATATAACAGGCTTACGGCAGTCCATTCGTAAGTACGAGTCCGTATGCTCTTAACTTGGGGAATCTGCGCATAACAGTGACACAGTCAGTGGTCACAGGAGGACTGACAGGTGACGTTATATAGGTTACAAAAGGAGGGAATGAGTGGAACGTGATTCGGGTGCAGGGGGGTCCGCTGTTCCTGCTGGGAATGACTCACCATGTTGGAGGCAGACAGGAGTTCAGATCAGCCCCCTCAGCCGGTGCACCGGCCGGCTCACGGTAGGAGGATGGGGCCCGCTGGTACGGCAGGTGTAGCCTTCGAACTCCTAAGCCAGCCCTCCCCAGACACCCACCATCTCTGTAGCTCAGTCAGGGGAACCAACCTGATGTTTTTGCCCGATTGTGGATTAAAGGTTAAATATGTCAGTCAGAAGCTGCAGCCACGTATCAGGATCTGCGAGTCATACAGTCGGATGTCGACGTGAAGATCTGATGTATGGCTAGACAGATCACGTATGACTAGAGCCGCGATGTCACAGCGCCATCAGTCACGTAAACATATTGCGGCCCTTACAGTCATGTGACATAAGCGTACGGCTGGCAGAAGCCGGTGGAGAGTAGAGGCATCGGCTGACATTTACGGCACCATGCTGGCTTCACCACGTCTTCCAAGAACGTCACCTGCCAACGGCAAAAACCTGAAGTGGAAAGATGGGGTTCATTAACACCCTGGCTATTATTATGATTAACAGCCACTTTTATGTGCGGGGCTGTATGTAATTCATGGTAATGAATGACGTGCGATGTAAGTGGGTCGCCGATATGATTGAGTCCAGGGTTCTGCCTGGTGAAGGGCCCGGCAGAGCAGAGGGAGTCGTATCTAGGGCTGTGCGGACGTCTGCACCCTGAAGCGCTACTGTGCATTATGGGATATCGTTCGCATCTTTAATTTCATCTCTACGTTCTTGGGTGGGGAGCCCATGACGGTCCAAATGTCCGACACCAACAGGACAGTTAAAGTCATGGAGTCGGTGACCAGCTTCAAACTCAACATTAAAATTAGACTATACAGAACAATACAGGAAATGCATTCCGGTCCTGGTAACTTCTGAGGACATGCTTAATTAACCTAATCGCCCCCATTCAGTGGATTGTTGATCAAATGGTCATTTACTATGAGATTCCTTTCAGGCATTAGACATGTGCATCTCCTTCCAGTACTAACACAGTGGAAATACTTTATGCATAGTACGTGTGCTTAGAGTGAAAGTTCCCCGCAAAAGTCTCAGTTAATTACTTGAATTAATAGTGAATTAATTAATATTCCGGTTGCCACACCTGTTATGTTACCTTTCCATGGCTTCCATTTAACCTCCCCAGTCTTTAAGTGATATATATTTATTGATACACACACACATACACACAGTACCGTGAGGTGCCTGCCTGTTTCACTGCCATTGTTCACCGAATGCTTCTGCATTTCCAAGTTGCTTGCATGCGCCAAGAATCTGAGCAGTTTTGACACAGCGCGCAGGTCTCCCGCTCGGAAAGCGTTTTATTTTTAGCGTGGGATCGTTCCCATTTCCGTCTCCACAGCCGCCTTCAGTCATCTGCACCCCCCTCCCACACCCCCACCACCACCCACATACTCAAGTGCTTCCATATCTCTGAGAAAAGCCTGATGTCAAAGCCAGCGCTGGTGTCTCCTTGCGGCTAAAGTCGATTAGCACGCCGCAAACTAGCGCTTTCGCCACGCGTTTTGGTCGAAGGTAGCGTCACCTCTGCTTTCTGCTGGCCGTCCTTGGGGCGGTCGCTTAAGTCCTGCTTCCTCTGGTTGGAGCTCCTACTTCTGAGCGTACTGTAAATAGCGCTGCAACCACACAGCAGGCAGTGGGCATAGTGCTTGACTGTGGAGTTCATCCTTTACTTCTCAATCTAAATCCCTCCCCGTACAAACTAGTGTCTCCCAGACAATTAAAATGTAAGAAGACATCTGCGTACAATCCAGCCTATATTAAGAAACATCATAACTACCAAGGGATTCAGAAATTAAGGTACATAAACTGAGATACATGAACAAATACTGAACTATTTAAGTGAGCAGCTAAGTTGATTCAATTATTTATGCTAACACTTGGCGTAGCATGAGTACTGAAACGATTAAGCTTGCAAGCACTATAAAATTGCAATATTTTAACCTTTAAAAATGCCTAAGGGTTTTCATGAATTTGTAATAAGCAAATACTTTCTTCTTACTATTTATTTCTTCTCTTTCTAATATGATTTTGTACCTCCTGTCGATGCAATTCTCCATTTACTATTGAACACCCTGTCCTAATATGTTCTGCTGACCCTTAGCATAGAGTGGCATTCTCCTCTTGACTTTCACTGTCCTCTTGACTTTGCTGTCGTTGTGTAGCCAAGGGAATGTGGAACAAAAATACCAGAGACAGCCAGAACCTGTGATGCTGGAGCGAAAGGGAAAATAGCACTGAACGGATGTTTTAAGCCAGATGCGGAGATCTGGAGCTGCTGATTTGAGTCTTGTAGCTCCAAGGATGAAAAGTGCCCTTGTGAACTTAGCCAGGGATGACTTTGTGTTGGCTATACTTTTACCTCAACAGGTCTGAACACCTGATATTCTGCTCATACCTCAGCACTCAAGCAGAAATGACACAGTTTTGGTACCGTGCCCTGGTAGACAGTTCATTGTTATGTACTATCAATCCATTTCAATTGCTTTGACCGTTATGGAGATGTCCCAGAGTGCATTGCTAAAAACTGACAAACATCTGGTTCTTTGTTATAATGGAATCATTTAAATATTCATCATTCTCTGTGGCGCTTAACTTTCAACAGAAATTAATGCAAAATATGCATTAATGCAAGACATGCATCATTAGCTATCTGATTGCGTGCAAAGTATAGTGTGGCCTACTTTTGAAAAAATAAGGTGTGGCAAGATTTCAGGGAACAAACTGCTTATTTCTCAGCACCTGACTGCTTAGATGTATTCCCAGTCCTGCACTATATATGATGGGATGTCACATAAGTATTTTGGGTGTCTGTCACAAAAATATCCTTAAACCTTTTGCACATCACACTGTGTTAATATGTGTTTACTGTCTAGTACATATTATAGAGACACTGATAACTTCACACTCTGAAAGCATTTTATCATTCATTCAGAGTTTCACTCTACTTTACTATGTTTTGCACATTCACACTCTTTCATGTCAAGTACAAAAACTAAAAATATATCTCACCATCTTCTATCCTGTTCATAGCATGGATGAGATGCTGGTGCATTGCAGGGCGCACACTGAATCACACTGAATCACACTCAATACTTGCTCTGTCATACTTTATTTAGGGAGGGTAACTCATCCTAACAAACTCGTGTGGACTAGCACCTGGAAGACACTGAAAAATAACACATGATAAAACAGATGGAGTTGGGGTGGAGATGTCAGGCTCTCAGCCACCAAGCCACCTACCCCGGGTAGATTAAGGATGCGTTCCATCTGAACTGGGAATTTGGAATTTCCAACTTCCTAGTGAGAAATTTCATCTGGAATGCCCCCTGATCCTCGGCAATCCTGACCACAATAGCCAAGATGGCTGCACCCTGCATCAAAGGAAGTGAGAAGTGTAGTTATTTACTGCTTATTAACATTTATGTCTTACTCGTGTCACATTAAATCAGTCCGATCGCTATCTGTGGACATGTTGCTACGGTGTTTGTATTCACAAAATACCACATAATACATTGTTATCAACTGGTATTGCTAACAATGGCTAACAATAAGCCAGGCTAGAACTGGGATTGCTAACAATGAACCTGGCTAGAACCGGTATTGATAGTGACTGAACAGGCTAATTTAGCACGGAACGCGGTTAATTCTGGTGTGACGTCATTCCCAGCTCTCGGAGGTAAATGGATCTACTGTGACCTCAGATTTTCCGAACCAATCTGGCCATTCAGCAGCTGGCCATCTTACCTCCATCATGTTCGAAGAGAGCTGTGTTCGACCCCTCTCAGCTACTGCTCTATAACATTAATCTCTGTCTATTTTTAAAGCTGTCATTCCAAATCTATACAGAGATGCTCTCTAAGCAGTGGCTTTCAAACGTGTGCAGCTGGCATGCACTTTGATCTCAATGTGTCTTTCTGTACTAAGATACATTGTAAATATGGTCTAAAACAATATGACCTTTCATTCCTTAGAATGTATTGTGTGAAGCGGTGAAAGAGTCACTGTGGATTCAGCACTAAGCTCACATCCACAAGGGTGGCTATGGGGAGCAGAGTAATCTCTAAGATCTAAAAGGCGCCATTTTCCCATTGGCAAGCCAGATCTGGGGTTTGCTCAAAAGAAAATTATCACAACAACATGGCACCACTGTGTCTTTCTTCTTTTATGTCCGCCAAAATGATCTTTTCACTCTGAGATGTTGAAAGATGGAGCTGAGTCGTGCATAGACATCCTTAGGCTTTTGGTAGCAACGTTTGCTGCTGCATTGTGTTCTGTGCCTCATATATATAGTTATTGACTCTTATACAGAAACTGCTGAAGGATGTAAGAATGAGTTTCTGAGTGTGAAATTCTGGTAAACTGAAGGAAAAAAAAGAAAATAGTTCATGTACCAGAGCAGAAACTTTCTTGGGAGATAAGCTTGCAGATTTTTGATCCCAGGCCCTGTCCGTCAGCCAGTACACGACCTGCTTTTCACCTTATGGGCCAGATGTAGTTATGATACATAGCAGGCCATACACTGAACAAGATGATGGATGGGTCCCACGACAGACAGAATACACAGAGTGATATGGAAACAGGGGAAATATATAAAATATGCAATTTCCCAGAACTAATTTTAGTGTTTTCTGTGTTTGTTTGACATCCAGCAAAAAAGCGGCCATGAAATCCCCTCCCCCCCCACCTATGTATGGCCCAGCCCCAGCTACAAATGGCCATGAGACCCCCCCAGATACATGAGACTCCACTCCAGCTACAAGTAGCCCTGTCCCAGCTACACACATCTATGAGGGTCCATTAGAGCTACACACAGCCATGAGACCCCTCCCAGCTACACACCGCCATGAGACCCCCCCAGCTACATACCGCCATGAGACCCCACCACAGCTACACACTGCCATGAGACCCCCCCAGCTTCATACCGCCATGAGACCCCCCCAGCTACATACCACCATGAGACCCCCCCAGCTACACACAGCCATGAGACCCCAACCCAGCTACACACCGCCGTGAGACCCCACCCCAGCTACATACCACCATGAGACCCCCCCAGCTACACACCACCATGAGACCCCCCCAGCTACACACCACCATGAGACCCCCCCAGCTACACACCGCCATGAGACCCCCCCAGCTACACACCACCATGAGACTCCTCCTCAGCTACACGAGGCCCTGCTCCAACTACACACAGCCATCTGAGTCCCCCCCCCCCCCAGCTACAATCAGCCAAAGGAAGATAATTAGGACACGATTGTCACCCGACTTCCTGGCCATTTAATGACTCCCCTCCATCTCTCTTTAATTCAACCCCTCCTTTTCTCTCCCTTCCTTTTGGGTTTCTTCCCGGCACGACATCTCACTCTGTGTGACCGCTCTCTCACCCCCTCGGTTTAAGGAGGATCCAGCACACAATCAGGACTTCAGCATTGGCTTCCTGCTGCCCTGGGATTCCCCTCTGTACTCTCACCATATACTTCATTAATAAAACCTGCCTCTCCATGTGCGTCTGTACCCAACCACCCAAAATAAGTGATGATAAATTCTGCAGCTAGATCTAAAATCTGGCTAGATAACCATCGTGTTGCTAAATTAATGCTGTTCCATAATCCAGTAACTGATAGCTACGATGGTGAGATGGTGGCTTGCACTATCGTCGTGTACTGTACCTCCAGCTCAGTATGACTGCAATTTGCTCGTCCTCTCCACGCTTTCTCTTGTGGGCCAAAGGCATGCATTTAGGCAAGTTCGTGTCTCAAAATTTATGTGACACACAACAAAACAAATCTGGCAAAACTCATGTTGTCTTCATTTGGGGATTTTATAAACTGGTTTATTTGTCCATTATGCTTGTTCTACCAATAGGAAAAATGTTAAGATTAAAAGTTACACTGTACCTAAAGTTGCTGTCTGTCACGTTGAGGCATGGAAAGAGGTGTCAGGACAATCAAAATGGGCTTTATCGGGATAAATCAAACCACAAATGGGGCAAACTCAAAAGGACCATGAAGGGTCAAAAATGGGGAGACAAAGAGCAGGTAAGATGAGACAGCACAGGACACAATCAGGAGCCAAGCAGGTAGCAACATCAATGACTGGACTGGGGAGCTGAACATAGGGAAGCATGTTATACACCACTAACGAGGGAGCAGACAAGAGGCAGCTGGAGTGAGTCACATGAGGGCTAAAATGAGAGGTAAGACAAATTAGGAACAGGTGTAGCAGATACATAAGGCTCACAACAGGACAAAACCACTGGATAAAACCAGACACTACAGGATGAAACACCAGTCGAGCACCCAGATAGGGGTGCTGAACAGGCAGAGACTAACAGGTAACATACGAGACAAGACAGGGGACCAAGTACATCAGGGAAACCCAGTAACACAACATTGACCAAAACAGGGTGGACAAGTGGAGGGTCGCCAGGGTCAGGAACAGACAGCCAAGGGTGAGCCACAAGCCAGGCAGAAGGAAAGGCAGGACAGGCCATTGGGGCAAAAACTGAACTGGGGCAGAAAGGGACAGGATTGGGCTTGGGGGTCCTGTGGACCCTGGGAAGTGGGGAGTTGACACCAGGACATAAGCCTTCCCAGGTCATGGGAAAGAAGAAGTAGGCAAGCATGCAGGGTGTGACACTCTCATAGATAAATGATTAGCCAGTCAGTTCTGAAACAGCAAATGAGAGGTTTTGTGATAAAGCTTTACACTTAAAAACTTCGTATAGCTTCATTATATCTCATTTAAAGGATATTTGCTGTACTTATTTAGGCATGGAAATTGTGTCGTGGTAAAAACAGAGGCTAATAAATAAATGAGAAAAATAAAACAACAATTAAAAATCAATTAAAGTGTCTCTCAGCTAGTCCCATGTGAATTTGGGGGGGG
>JABFEA020000116.1:1374268-1389234 GCA_019775915.2 Cyphomyrus plagiostoma
CCCCCCCCCCCCCCCCCCCCCCCCCCCCCCCCCCCCCCCCCCCCCCCCCCCCCCCCCCCCCCCCCCCCCCCAGTCGCAGAAAGCTTGATTGCAGCTGAAGACTCTCCCCCAGCATGAGGAAGCCTAGTTTGTGTCCGGGAAGATTAACCATGAAGAGCTGAAGACATAAATTAACTAATTACAATGAGTCACAGCTCTAGCTGGGGAGATAGGGAGGAGCTGTAATCGCAGCTGATCTCAGATGTGCATCACTGTGATTAACCCTGATAGCTGCATAAATAGCAGGTTGTTTTGTTGAGTTTCGGCTATTCCTGCTCCCATTTTGGCATGGTGACGATTTGGAATTCAGTTTATCGCCACATCTAACAGGTTTTCCATGAGCGATGATTTGGTTCAGTCAATAATGATGAATAGCGTGCGGCTTACTGGATGATACACAGGGCGTGATGAAGCTCGTCACGTTTCTGTCGCAAGACCACGGACTAGGAATGATGTCAGGTTCTCCAGCACACCTAGCTCTGGTAGCCAACACCAGAAATCCTCAGCATCTGTAGCAGGAAGCTTTAGAGGTCAAATGGTCTAGAGAAGGTTGTCACAGAAAAGAGTCAGGAAACATTTTTTTCAGTGCAATGCAAGGTCAGTGTGAAATTTCAGCTTTGACCAAACCCAGTAATTTGGTGCCTGTGAGACATGGAGACATGAGCTTTACAGACAGGCAGGTGTGTAGTCCAGCCTCCTGGGTTTAGGGTTTTGGGACCTGGGAAGATACTAAAATAGTAGGCTGTACAGTAAAGCTGGCTGTCTGATTCATGGCGTATGCTGTTTGAAGTGGACACAACTTTTAGTATAAACTGTCCCTCCCAAATCAGAATCAGAAAACCTTTATTTGTCCCACAATGGGCAAATTGCATTGTTGCAACATGACTGATTTGATTATTTAACAGTACAAGATTCATGTTTTTCCATGAGAAGGGAGATCAGCTTGTTTCTTGAGCTTGTGGCAGTTTTACATACACAAAAATGTTCTAAGGACAGGACTAAAAATGAGTGTGTCCAAACAACTGGAGGAGGCTATGACCAAGACATCTGATTGGCGGGTCTACCTCCTCTAGTTGTTTGGACGAGCCTCCTCTACAATCTGATTGGTTATCTCTCAGAACCAATCATTTTTTGTTCTGCTCTAAGGACATTTTTGTGTATGCAAAACCCCCATGGATGTTTTCTAAAGACACCATTTATCAATCTTAATTTGAATGCGCTGTGTGTTGGGGATCTATGTTCTACTTACATTATGAACATCTTAGCATCTTAGCAAAATGATACTAAGGTCTAATAACACCTGTATTTAGAGGTCAGCAAAACTAGAGATTGGCAACATGCTGACAGTCAAAACGCCCGTTAAACTTTATTAAAAAGCAAACAGCCGTATGCTTTGTAGAAACAGCCCAGAGCTGCCACTCTGTGTCTGAGTACACAGTCAGCGGTCTTGGCGTATGCATTTGCTAGCCTTTTAACTGCATTGACTGTTCAGCGGAGCATGAAGCTCAATTGAGAGTCCTGCTTGTGAGTTCCTCAGACGCATTTATTTGTGCGCTAAAACCGTCATGTACAGCAGTTTTTCATGAGGTCATGGTGAGAGGATACAAATTGCCATAACCCAAAAGTTGGTTAGTCAGTGATTTGTCTTGCCCTTTCGTGAATGGTGCACTTCAGGTACAGTGGCCGCCTCATTACTGTTCAGAAGCCAATCATTTTCACCCTAGCTTTGCTCAAGACCTCTTCTGTGGTTCGATTTTGTTTTTTTTCACTTGACAGAGAAGCCTTCATCGAGCTGAGTGATTCTGCAAATGAAAATCTGTGGCTTTATTGTTAAATGTAACAGACAGCTGTTAAATCTGTCTCCATTACCATACTCAATACCCTGGTGTCTGGGCGGTTAACAGCCCCTGTTAGATTAAATTGGACGTATAATTATACAAGCTGCTGATTCACAGGAAGAGATTTCAGAATGCATTTGGGCAGCAGAGCCACTTGTGACATAAGGCTACATCCAGCATATATCCAATAGTAAACAAATATAATTTATTATATAATTAATAGCATATAAAATGCTTTAAATAATATAGTGTAGATCAGTGAATAATAAATCTACCTAGTAATTATACTGCTGGCAGAACTGCCCAGTGAAGGGCATAACTTTGGGTTGAACATGGGGTGGTTGAGAGGGGTGTATTGGGAGGCTTTCATTATTAGATCCCCCCATAAGTTATGTCCCTATGCTCAGTATGTAGCCCTGCAGCAGGAACTGAATTGGTGTCTGAAAATTTCCTGTCCTGGGCTTCCCCTTGTGCCCAGTAAATGCTGGAATACGAGACCGGATAAACAGCTAAGTAAGATGGACATATTTTTATATTTGGAAGACACATTGATAAAAAATGAGCCAGATGTGAGATGTGTAACATGGAGGTGTAGGTGAATATGGGTGACAACAATGCCGGTATTTGGACATCTGTCAGGAGGATGGTCGGCCTGATAGGGAAAATGCAACCTCACCAGGCTTAATTCATGGAGAACCTACTCAATAGCTCACTAGCCGCCACACACGAATATTTTTTATTGACTCGCTGATTTACTGAATTGTTTCCTCGTTAAATCGCACTGATTGCTAATTCCCCTCTGATTATGAGCAGATCTGCACTGTCAGACAGATCAGATCGGCGATCATCACAGGTCATTCACGCTCCTGCCTGATGTACGAAATAATGACTAAGACACGTACGTGAAATTTCGTTTACATGTACATTTTTTGTGTATTTATCTGTATTTCTACAAACTCATTATCTCCGTTTTTGGTATTACCGTTTGTAAAGATTTCCGTTTTTTCAATTTTAAAGGTTACTTAAAATTTAAAACATGATTACTTAAATTACTTAATTTTTATTTCGTTCAGCATTTCCTTAATGACTGGTTTGTTGTGGATCACGCCTTCAGCTCCCGGTATGTCCCCCCGTGCCTCCGCCCCCCGCGTCTCGTACCGCCAGGAGACAGTGCGTGGCGGCGCCTTTACATTTCGCTCGCAGTCGTCTCACCCCGGCGCTTTTTCATGACAAAAAACCGAAGTAAAGCTTTGCAAAGCCGGGACGGGCCAATTAGAGCTCAGTCTGCGGTGTAATGCCTTCCCTGGCCATGGAAAAAGTCGTTATGAATTAAACATAAGAGCGACGCTACCACTAATGAGTAAAAATAACAATAGTATATTAAGGTATAGTGTAGTATAGTATATAGAATAGGATAATGCTGTAAAGCAAGTAACTAAACGCAACTTGTTTTTTTACCCCCATACCGATGACTTTTAAATGGCATTGATTTTGTCTTAAAGCGTTTGAAAAATGCTCATTTGCATGTTGGCACACTGTCGGCTGATGTATATTTTTATAGCTGGGCTGTACTAACGTCAGACAACATTGTGAGAGGCATCGCCATGGCTTTTGCCCTCGGCTTCTGTTGTTTAAGTGATACAGCCTAGAGATACCCGTAAAAAAATTAAAAAAAAAACGGCACATGTTTTACAGAGCTGGCCAAATAATGAAAAGTGTCTATGCCTATTGCCAATAGTATGTTCTGTAAAATAGTCATTGTTTTTTTGAGAAGGCTTTTATTTTCCATTCAAAGGTTTCTCAAAGGGAATAAGCAATGTTTGTGCCACCATTTACTACGGTTTCCTCTGTCTTTTTAGATAACCGAGAACAGATTGCATGCTGGGATTGCTGCATTCTTTTCAGGATCCTATTTAAGGAGCTTTTTATAAGGATGCAGGCTGCTGGCTCTTCTGTCTCCATCTCATTACAGCCCCGCGTCCCCCTGGCGTCGCCGCAGTGTTCCCCTGTCCCTTTTACTCACTGACAGGTCTTCCCGTAGCCGTAATGATCGGAGGGCGGAGGCAGTCAGCAGCCTCTCCTGCGTGGCCCCTATGGGAGACCCGACCCACAGGTGGGCAGGCCGGTGTCGTCCCTAATGGGGCAGACAAAGCAGGGCCTGGATTCTGGAGGCATGGACATCAAGAGAACATGGCTGCCATGCCATTAATTTTCATTTTACTTGTGGATATTTTCTCTGAAGGCCACCCAGATGTCTTCAAAGTGTTGTTTTTTTGGTCCCGTGCATTTTCCCACATTTTTTTCCCTCTCATTTTTCTTTTGCCCCCATTTAACACAGCAGTTCCTTGTATTTTTTAATTATAATTCATCATTATTATAATCTGTCATTTGACTGCTCATTCTGGTCAGCGTCATAGAAACAGATTTTCATATATTTTCATATGCATTTCCTTGGTGTGCTGTTCCCTCTCATGCCTTAAATGCCCCATTTTAATTTTATTCTCAATTGACTCCATCCTACAGTGAATAAGACCTATAAGTCTCCACACTGATTGTCCCCTTTGGGCTCCCTGGGACACGCCGGCACACAAATGTGTTAATGGTACCACAACATGTTACAAGGCACGCTGTGAAATGTCCCAGCTGGATCCAGTGAGCTTCTCTGCTGAAGGAAAAGAAATGGACGACAAGGATATTGGATACGGACAAATTCAATTACTAGTGATGACAGTGAGCTCTGATATCCGGAGCGGCTCCTGGTTGTGTTTTTCTCCCCCAAATTGGTTGAGGGACCCGAGGCGACCCTTTCGTCTTATTTAGGCCCGGCTGGCGTTCTCAGTGACACCAGCGGCTGGCCGTACTGCTGCTTCAACCAGCCATAATTCACAGCCGAAGTATAATCAAGTCTACAGTCTGGCGACCAACTCAGGGGAGACCGGCGCAGCTGTGACCAGTGCCAATCACGGCCGGTTTAAAAGCAAACTGGTATCCTGGCAAAAAAAAAAAAAACAGAAACGCCGAACTGTGAGTCGATTAGCATAAAGAGGGTAAACACAGCAAGAGAGGAGATGCCTGCAGGACATTACACCAGGGAGATAAGGAAGAATTAAAGTGCTTTACAATGTGTAGTGTCTCACAAACGCATTCAAACCCATCACCAATTTCTGCATTTTATTCAATTACAATTGAAATTTAGTTGATAATTTTATTTGTTTCATCCATCCATCCATTTTCTATACCTGCTTGTCCTATTCCTTGCCTTGCGGCCAAAGCTTCTGCGATAGACCCCTGCAACATTGTTACATATTAAATAAAATTCTTCTTATGGAAAATTATACTGCTTACTGGGTATTTAAACCCAGTGTTTGCATTTTTTATTTTAGATTTTTTTTTATGAGATGCTGTTATCCTAAGCAACGTACACTTTCTTTGAAGGAGTAGGGCCAGCCAGGCCCTGAAGCAATTATGGGCCTAACTGTGAGTTAACTCTGATGAGCACAGGATGTGAACCAGCAACCTTCCGATCACGGACGCAGTGCCCTACCCTGCCAAGGTACACACCACCTCCTGTGTTATGGGAGCTCTAATTTTACACAGGTAAACCAGAATTGCCCTGGCAAGGACACAGTTGCCTTACAAATGGCCTCTGCTTGTGAATCATTAAAATAACAGCCAACAATCCCTGGATGGAAACTCCACACTTAGTGGATCATTATTCACTTTGTGAGTCTGAAGGACAGCAGTGAAAATGAGGACTAATAAGAGCTTTCCATAGAAGTCAGAGACAAAGAGGAACAAATCCATCGATTAGCAAAAGAGCCAAAAACAATAGCTGATTGTCTGGATTTCCCAGTGATCATTGTTGGTTCAATCACAAAGGACACGACATCGAACTATATCTTTGGCCTAACAACCTTAATATAACAATTTAATAAACTAATTTAAGTTAGATACTTCGCCCCAGGAGTATCACAGATCACAGATGCTCGATCTGATTGAGACCTGGGGAATTTGGAGGCCAAGTCAACACCTTTAACACTTTTTCATGTCCCTCAAACCATTCCTGAACAATTTTTGCAGTGTGGTAGGGAGCATTATCCTGCTGAAAGAGGCCGCTGCCATCAGGGAATACCGCTGCCATGAAGGGCTGTACTTGGTCTGCAACAATGTTTACATAGATGCTACATGTCAAAGTGACATCCACATGAATGCCAGGACCCCCCAAGGTTTCCCAGCAGAACGTTGCCTCCACCGGCTTGCCTTCTTCCCACAGTGCATACTGGCGCCACCTCTTCCCCAGGTAAACAACACACACACCCGGCTGTACACGTGATGTAACAGAAAACATGACTCATCAGACCAGGCCACCTTCTTCCATTGCTTCGTGGTTCAGTTCTGACGTTCACGTGCCCGTCGTAGGTGCTTTCAGTGATGGGCAGGGGTCAGCATGGGCACTCTGACCACGTCTGCGGCTACACAGCCCCGTATGCAGCAAGCTGAGATACACTGTGTTCTGACACCTTTGCATCATAGCCAGCATTAACTTTCTCAGCAATCTGTGCTGCAGTAGCTCTCCTGTGAGACCAGACCAAACGGGTTAGTCTTCACTCCCCATGTACATCAGTGAGCCTTGGGCGCCCAGGGCCTCATCACCAGTTCACCGGTTGGCCTTCTTTCAACTTTTGATAAGTACTGAGCACTGCATGCTGGGAAAACCCCACGAGACCTGCCATTTTAGCGAGTCGTCTAGCCATCGCAATTTGGAACTTGTCAAAGTCGCTCAGATCCACAGGGTTGCCCATTTTTACTGCTTCCAACACATCAACATCATGAACTGCCTGTTCTCTTGCCTAATAAATAATAGCACCCTTCACAGGTGCCATTGTAATGAGATCAATGTTATTCAGTTCACCTATCAGTGGTTTTAATATTATGGCTGATCAGTATATATTTATATACAAGAATCTGGTTACTGTGACCATCACCAGAGCAAAGGGTCTGAATATGGGTGAATGAATCCATTGTTCACTCACTCAGAACATAAGACATATGATCACTAAATATTATATTAACCTTAACATCAGAGTTAAATTTGGGCTTAAGACAAATCGCCCCAGAAGGGTATGTTTCCAAGATGGATGATGAAGATGTAGTAGGGAGCAGGTAACAGAGCTGGTGAGATTGTCTGTATGCAGTTATCATCTTGCAGCTGTGTTACACAAAGAGCCTGGCAAGACAAAGATCAACAGATATTCAGCAACGGAAAGATGCTCCAGGAATTAGAGTCAAGGGTCAGAGATTGGTAGCAAAGATCAGCACAACTGCAAATTCTTATTTTCTGGCACATTGCACTGTAAAAATGATTAAATGCATTTTCTATCTCATAAGCGGTTTGGCATTGAGCTAAATCCATGAAGAAGAACTATTTACACACATTTCCTCTAGGATAACATATTTCTATTCTATTCTATTTAAGTTCATAGAGGAAAGAAGAAAGAGATTATTCAGTATGATTATCCGTGTGGAACGGACCGTTCCTATCATATTTATTTTAATATAGTACCATTTTATGTGGAAATGTATTAAAAACTTCTGCTGCTACGGGAGGCTTTAATATGCAGTAACTTGTGAAATAACCCAGGCCTGTGTTATCATGATTATTGACTTGGGCTGAAAATGTCATTAGAGTTGGGAAACACGTCATCTCGTCATGGGGTCCAGTGCGACGCCGGCGGAAGTGCGACCCGTTTCACGTCATTGGGCCCTTTGCTAATCTCCCTCCAGGGACTCGACACAGCAGAGGCTTGGTGACTCGCTTTGCCTCCGGGCCTGGCCTCGAGGCGGTAGGCCGGCAAGGGGCAGGGCGTACTGCAGGGACAGATGGGATATGGGCCCTCTCTGCCCCCTGACATGTAATCATCACCAGCTCCACATGCCTGCGAGCGTAATCCGCTCTACCAGCAGTGCAGGAACCGCGGAGCAGGCTCCCACCCAGGTGACAGGAAGACTCGACTTTGATCGTACCTGGTGCCGGCAGGGGGACGGGCGATAGGTGACCACGTAAGGTGAGATGTGAACAGGGGCGACGTGGAAAATTACCGTTCCCGTTATTCACGGAGCGGAGGCGACGTGAGCGGCTAATTACATCATCAGGGGCGCAGAGGGCCTCGTGGCTCTGAGCCTCGCCACAGAGGAGCCCGTCTGTACGCATCGCCAGAAGAATGCGAGAGGTTAACGAGCATCCGCTCTCCTTGTGCGGCTCGCAGCGTCGGTGAACTTTGGAGATCGGACGGGGGGTGGGGGGGCTGACTGTCGGTGTCGCTCACCTGCTGATGTTTCGAGAAGCCGAGGGCTTTTGTCAGGTACACACACTCATCAATGCAAAGAAAAGAGGCATGATACACGAAGGAAGATAGAGGCTAAAGCAACATATAACCGAGAAAGTAGGGTGAGCCGGTCCCTGGAGCTATTAGGGATTAGCCTTCTTCAAGGATCAAACAGTGAAATCACCCTGCCACCCCTGGAATTTGGACCTGCAACCTTCTGATCACTAGCACAAGTCTAACCTGCACTCATAGGAGTTTTAATTACACAAGAATGTTCTGAGGGCAGAACAAAAAAGTGATTGGTTCAAGGAGATAACCAATCAGATTGTAGAGGAGGCGGGTCCAAGCAACTGGAGAATGAGCCAAGACATCATGATTCATTGGTCCGACATCTGAACAAGATCTGATTGGTTAACTGTCTGAATCAATCATTGTTCATTCTGCCCTCAGAACATTTTAAAACGCCCATGAGCCTAACCTGCTGAGCCAAATGCATGAGGGAGCTTTTAATTTTAAAAGCCTTACATCTCTCTGTTTCCATCAAGTTTGAGCTATGAAATTAAATGAATTCTGATGTATTTCCTCAGGACATTTTTCCGTCAGTCTTCTCATAGATACTCTTGAAGACGACCTGCCAGATATGGATTTCAGTTCTCCACCGTTAACAGAGCAGATCCACAAGCCTTCCAACACAGCTACTCCGGCTTGTAAAACTATGATCATTCGGGTGCATGGCAGGCTTTGGCAGTGGAGGTCTGTGCCTCTGTCGCAATGCATGCAACATGCAAGAAATCCTGTCTGCTTTGTCCCATCTGACTTCACTTCACGCCACAATGAACGTGCATCTGTGATCGGTACCTAGAACGCCACAACACTCAATGCAAAAAGGAGGATGATTATCAACCATGCTTCTGTCAACATTCCCAGATCCAGTTCTGAGTTCGTAACCCAATTGCCATGGGCATCTTTAACACCCGTTGCCTTTTTGCCCCCTACCCAGCCTGTACACCCATCTACTCCCAAAATAGTGTCTGGCGTCAAGGAAAATATTCATTGAGCCAAGAATGATCTATCTTTGATGCTCAATGACGCAACCCGCCAATGGGAATCATTTCCGGATCCCTGCATCCTGACAGAAAAAATAAAAGAAAAACATTTGGATCACATCACCCGTCTTCCGACAAAGATCTGTATCTGGAGAAGCACCAGTTCGTGTATCTGCAAAAAAAGAGAGTGATGAAAAAATGAGGAAGAGAAAGTACACTGTTTCAACACTGGGACTGAAAATAATCCCCTCCCCTGTCCTAATGATGTCTGCAGAAAGAAACAGGAAAGGGTCGTTTGTTATCAGACTTGGGGGGGCTGACAGCGGACAGTGCAGGATAAGGTGGATGAAAAGTGGGCCCATCCCCAGCATTAATGAAGCTCACTTGGCTAGGGACCGTCCTGTTTTTCATAGTCTACCTTGGGTGGGTCACCCTTCCATACAGACTATCTGCTGTAATGAAATGTCCGCTCCTAATGACCCGATGATGGTGACCCCTGCAAGCACAAAAAGGGGGAAAAGAGATATTATAAAGAAAGTCACGTGTCTCACTCAGCTGCCCCAGTGTTAACCTCGGCTGGCCAAAATGCAAGCATCTGCCTGGGGTCTTTCAGAGGTGGCACTGGCCGTTCGATCACTTGGCCGGACAGAAGTACCAGGAGTAAGAGCTAGGGTTCGGGGGTCAAATACACCCATTAATTCACACTTTTGGGCCAGTCCAGTGAAACTTCATAAAGTGATTGTGTGACAATGAAGAAGAGAATGACTTATCATGAATGACGTTTATTTGGCTATTTAATGACATCACTGCTTTCAAGTAGACTATTGGTGAAGATTATTGTTAAGGATAAGACGATTATAAAAAGTCATAAATAGCTATGTTTTTTTTTTTTCTCCGGACATTTAAATAATGACCCAGTAAAGGAAGGACGAATTAGTACATAAAGGATGCAAAGATGAATAAGTGATTCTAACAAAATGACAGAATTATGCTTGTCAGACAAGCAGGGTCTGACGAACATTAATCATGCAGAACTGATAAACACACCCCCCCCCCTCCCATCAAGGTGAAATACAACAAAGAATTATAATGACAACCAACAAAACAAATATCCCTCTCATTAATCTGTTTATTACAGATCCAGGAAAATACAAAATATAAAGAAATGCAGCAGGATTATTTACGACAGAACACTTTTTAAACAAAGTTCATATACAAAGCATTTACAAAGAATTTCCTGTTGCTTTTGGGGACATTCAACATTGTAAGATTTTATTTCCCTTTCAATACAATCATTCTGCCAAGCAGCAGGACCTTTACAACATCAAGGTTAATTTCTGCATTTCCTGAGGGCTGAAACATGACATACAGCAGCTCTGTGCCTTTTCCCCTGTCCACTGCTCCTCATTCTCAGTAGATCCCGTGCTACTATGTTACACACATTTTACTGACAAATACTTACAGCAGAAATTAATGCCTTTCCCGTTTTCTTAAAATACATATTAAATGTTTAAAGCACAATATTTTACAGCTTTTAAATTCTGTTGCTGAGTGATTCCTGCCTGAATATAGAATACCTTCACAATTGTTCAGACCAGGGGTGCTGCTACAGATTTTGGGCCCCATGAAAGCATATCACATTGAGCCCCCAACCCAGACCAATCCAGTTTTTTTTTTTTTTTTTAATTGTCCTAACTCCCTCCACCCTTACGGCACCCCTGTTTCAGACTATATATAACTGTTAAACATATAATATTCTCTTATTCAAATATACATTTTTTGTTTTGTATATAATAGCCATGGAGTGAAAAATAGGATTGTGATTATCATGTTTACTACTGAGATAAAATCCGACGATTTGGTTTAACCTAATTTCGCTTCTAAACTGAGTTAATAATACTATTGTTTATGTATAATCCTGTTTGGCGCGCAGCCAAGGCACAGACATGAACTCATGAAGCGACGGAGACGGACGACGCCAAAACAACGGCGAAGTTCAGCCTGAATGAGAAGCGCTGATCGGTACTGCCATTTGTCCCGGCGTCGCCATGCTGTGTCGTGCGGCCAGCAAGGTCCTTCGGCGACGGCGCATGTGGCGAGACGGCCGGCGTGGCTGCCCGTCGCATCCGGGCTACGGGCGCATCCTTTATGGTACATTCATGCATACAATCAAATGCGAAGAGAAGTGTGCTTAAGGTTCAACTGCGCTGAGTCAGCATAGTGCAGCATGTCGCCCATTTAGACTTTCAGAAGCCAGACGGTACCGCTTTAGGGAAGTGTCCGCCGTTAGGGAGCGATCCAAGCATTTATGAAGTGCGGAAAAATGAAATGGGAACACGCGCGGAAAAAGAACATGCAAAATATGCTTGTTGTTGTATTTACAGATTGTCTTAAACTCAGGAATGTTCAACAACTAGAGCATGTACATTTTAACACCAGAAATGATTCATTATATTTTAGTTTCTGATTTCTAAAGAAAGAAACGCATATCATTTACATTCCAGACATTTAATATTTTTCTGCATGAAGGCACAATATTCAGTCTTAAAGAAAACACAATGTGCTGTTGATAATTGTGCAAAAAGTGGAAGCATTTCAATTGTGCCTTTTTTTTTTAAAGAGATAAACCCTGTTTGACCCATTCACACGACTCAGCTGGTTCTGGCATTGGACGTGTCAAGATGCCGGTTAAAACTCAGTTTAAATGGAGAGAACAGAGCCCCACCTGACAGGTACAGAAAGATCTGCCCAATGCTTAACGCACATTTTCTACCCTGCAAACCTGCACCCCACATCGTGCTTCCTTTGGACGGACTCCAGAAGGGGGGGCGTCGATTGGATCATCGCGAGTTACTTTTCAGCTCCTAGTGGTGCTTTGCTAAAAAAGTGCACAAAAACAGGGGCTGAAGACCGCAGCTGGGAATAACTGACAGCGTGAGGTCATCGCTTCCGCTTTCACGTTAAATCACCCTTCCAGAATGTTCCGACCTTATATTTTGTAGGGTTCATCTGCACCCAGTACCCCTTATTGAAGACAGTGTCTATTTCTGACAATGATCATTCGACGAACCCTCAGAAGAGAGGGAGCCATGATTAAATCATATTCCCCTATTCCGTAAGTAATTTATAAAGTATTATATTAAATTAGTCTAACAATACTCTGGGCAGCACTAGTGAAACTCTTCTAAAATGAGCACCACCATTAGACTGAACTGCGATCGCATACCCAATGCTCTTTTGTCACATCTATTGTGCGTGATACTGTGAATATATACAGCAGGCACACCAGTGCTACTGGCCCAGTCAGCAATCCAGTTAAACCAGTAAGAGAGCAAGCAAAAAAATCAAACAAATAGATAAGCATCAAAGGGGCCACTTCCACAGAACAAAGTCATATTAGATAATTTAACATGTTAACTGTAACCATACATTTGGTGACAGATGCATCTAATAAGGGGCATTGACTGGGGCTTCGGTGGGGAGATGGCATTTTGCTTACTCATCATTTGTGCTGTCAGGGTTCAGCCAGTCCTGAGCAGCTGAATTCAACTGAGAAAACCTGCTACACACTTTGTTGTAATCGCTTATGTACCTTACGTGATTTCGAAAAGTGTTGTGTTTGCATACCTGATTTCTTGTAAAGCGTATGGTTTTATAAGATTATCTGAGTCTACTTAACCTCCTAAAAAGCAACCTTTAGATGAGACGGTGAATCTTAGAGATACGGAGATCAAAGAACGTCTGTGTAGAAGCCAGTTCAGCGTTGAACTTTTGCTGATCTCCCAAATGCCAGGATGAAGATAGACACCGGAGCAAATTTCGGGCTCGGGCTTTGGGGTGCAAAAAAGCATGATAAGTCTGAAAACATGCGAGGATAGTTTAAATCAACATGAACGTGTACCTGATCATGTCACACAAACATGCAAGATGTGTCCGCAGATCTTTCCGCAGGCAAAAAAGAAACAAGATTCCTCTATATTATTCCAGTGGCTTTGCTCCATTCGGACACATACAGTGTCCTTCTTAAGCTAATAACTAAGAAGTGATGGGGCTCTCACATGCAGAAAAGAGCAAGGATTATTATAGCATACTGCTCCAGGTTAATCCAGCGCTAGATATGGGCTGCAAAAAAAATAAAAATGCAACGCTTCAGGTCATGCCTATTTCCATTTCTTATTATGAGAAATATTAGAAACATCTCCTTGAGGTGGAAAAAAACAATATCTGCTGTCCTCAGTTCATAGTTTCACAAGCAAAAAAAAAAAAACGCTAAACCTTACCTGGCAGTTGAGACTAAATTTAAACTCCACCATGGTCCTTTGGATTAAGAGTGGAAAAGCATTGACTGAAAATGAAGTGGATGGATGAGCCCAGCTGAGAGAAGAGTGACAGCACTGGTTTAGTGGACGTAGTAAAGCCAGTAGACCAGGTTGAAGAAGGTGAAAGCGATGGGGAAGATCATGCGGGACCACTTGTCTATCGCGTTGACATCTGTCAGGTCGGGGATCTTGACCTTGATCTGCGAGGCTCTCCTCCGCAGACGCCCCTTCTTGTGGAGTGTCGTAGGATGGTCGGCGGGGGGGCGCCCGTAGAGATCGCGGGCCATTATGGGCCGCCGGTACTGGATGCTGGCGTTGTCGAAGGAGAAGACACCCGGCCGCGGGTCACCGAGGCCTGCCAGCATCTCCGCGCCTGTCACCTCGTTGCGGATCTCCAGGCTGGTCAGGAGGATGTTGCCATGAGCATCCACCTTAGAAAAGGGTGAGGGTGTAGGGGGTGTGGGTTTGCCAGAAGTTGGTTTGTGAGGGAAGGGGGTATTCAGGGAGAAGATCCAGAACATCAGTCAGTTGCAAGTAATTAAGCTCATGGAGACTCATCTGGTTGTATCACCACATTATATTTATCTACTAAAATTCCCGTGATTTCAGCAGGGGTATGTTCCAGGGGACAGGGTCACGGGGGCATTGGCCCCAGCTGATTGCCCACTGGAGTGCTCCCTCCCCTGTCAATCACTGATTCAATTCATATCATTGGATAACAGTCAGGTTGGTCCCTCCATATCATTTATGGCCACTCACACGCTCCACATCTTAAAGAATCCTAGAACTGCTCAAAATCTTTCCAGTAATCCTGGGACGTGGTCATGCATTCTGTTCACTTACATTTATCTATTTATTGAGTAGGCGCTTTTACCCAAAGCAATGTGCAATAGAGAAAGCAGGGTCAGCCTATTATATAAAAATTTATATAAAGATTATTAACGAAATCTTTACTATCTCAGGCACCAAAGCCTTTAATGCTAGCCTTAGTCTATGCTCCATATACTACGGCTTGGACTCTTGGTCAAGGTCTCTCATCTGATTGGACAAGGTTATTTTTCGGTTTGCCTGACAATGACACCTCAACACTGACAGATTTCAGAGCAAATGACAGTTCAGTGCAATCCCTCAGCCCCGTGCTGAAGAGAGAGTGTTCTCCACATTCACGTCCTTGAACTTTTCAGAAAATAAGAGAGAAACCTAAAGAAATGTACCTGTCACTGTACTTTGTAGACAATATACCTGTGATACCCAAGGAGCATCGCAGTGTGAAAAATGTGCAGGACGTTCTTGTTCGGACCAGCAGGACATCGTAGGGCTATGCCGCTAAGTGGCTTTAGCGCGGGCTGTGCCGCTAAGTGGCTTTAGCGCGGGCTGTGCCGCTAACTGGCTTTAGCG